>VUQK01011366.1:17800-27948 GCA_015106715.1 Bujurquina vittata
TAATTTTAAAACATTTTTTTTAAATTAAAAAAAAAAAAAAAAAAAATAAAATATTTAAAGAAAAAAAAAAAAAAAAAGAAGTGTATGTTTTTAGAGTGGAACTTCTTTTTATTCTTCATAATCTTTTGCAAGTCATGATTGACAGTCAGGCATCTTATGTCATTGTTGATGACATTTAAAAGAATGCCGCTGGTCCAGATGTCTCACCCACTCTAACTGCGAATATGCGTAATGAGATCTGACAGAGGAAAAGAAGTCAGAAACATTTTTCAAAGGTTTTCAGTGGAACCTCCGATTCTCACCCAGTCTGAGGAGTGCTGATTGGAAATAAGTTTTGTGTCTGCTATATAATGTATTTTTTTAAAAAGAGAGAGAAAAGAAAAGATTTTGACGGAGGATAAAAAAACCAAGTCTGACAAAAAAATTTGGCACTGCAATAATTTCGCTTATTTTTGGTTTGTCAACTTGTGTCAATCTCACTGATGCAAAGTCAAAATTAAATAATAATAACAACAACAATAATAGAAGAAGACATTCATTCTCTTAGAATTACCTACTTCTACTTTTCACTTGCAAAGTAAGTGAAGTATGTGTTTTGGTGTGTGGTATGCCGACAATGAGGAGAATGTAAACTGTGGTGAAACGTGATCTTTGGTCTGCCATAGTTTTCTAAGGTTTAGAGATCAGGACGATTAATGCCACACACGCAGTTTTTGAAGTTTCTTAGTGTTCATGTAAAAGCTGAATTCTCTACAGTAAGTCCTGGAACAACATCCTTTGTTTGTTTGTTTGTTTGTTCATTTGGTTGGTTGGTTGGCTGTGCTGACAAGGACAGGCCATTTGGCCCAGCATGGCTTTCATAAACCCTTCAAGGAAAAAATTGCACCATCACCCCATCAATCAGTGTCAGTCAAGGTGCGTGAGAGACTCTGCTCCACCCCCTTTTATGATTCATTCTCATCTAAATGATCGAGATAAAGCAACACAAATCAGTTGTCTATATAAACATTCCTGATTATGACGGGTGAATGTGAGTGGTTGAAAACAAGCCAAGTCTGTGCATGATTCATGCGGGCAAGGCTCAAACCAGAGTCATCTGAGTCTATCTTGTAAGCTGGAATCCAACCAGTATAAATAGAAAAATCAAGGTCTGTCTGTGATGCTGTGAGAGCCATTGCTGCTGTGATAGATCCAGAGAATCAACACTGTTGATAGGTACCGATCACATGTTACTATTTAAATTACAAAATATTATTAAAAGCACTACACACTAACATATATCAACCTCCTTTAAGTTAAGGCTATTTAGGGACGTGGAAGGACAGGAGGCAAAGATTTAAGATCTAGTCAAACAAAACAGTATTGTCTGATATTAAGTATATGTTAGATGGTCTTTTGTGTCTTTTTAATGCATTTAAATGCAAATATACATTATAGTGTGTGATACAAAACATACCTCAAAGTCCTCTGCACACCATTTAACACAAATAATGCACAGAAGATGGGAGCTCCTTGCAGGTCTGAAATTGCATTCTTTCTTATGGCCAACAGAGGGCAACTGCTCAGGTTACAAGAAGGAAGCTAGTTGTAAAGCAATTTATGGGACAATGAGCTTGTGCCTCATTTGATCTATGACCTCTGTAAACATTTTCCTAATGAGTTCAGTGTCACAGTTGCAAGTTGCAAGTTTTATTGAGTGTAGCAAGATTTTTATTTGGTAACTTGTGGTCCCCATTAGATTAAAAAATGAGGACAAAGTAAAGTATGCTTTAATGTGGGCTTACCTTGATATTGAGAGTCAGTACATGACCTGGCATTGCGGTGCAAAGTATTAGCTCACCAGCTACAGGAACTTACCAACTAGTCCTCCAAATACGTTTTATCATGTTTTTAGCATCACCTATTTTACAAGGAAGCATTTAGTTTATTTTTTGGCTGCACAGGTTTGTGATGCGATCAGGTCTCCAGAAGACACCAGGGGATTAATCAAAGTTGCGTAAACATTAGCAGATCAAACTTAGTGTCAGTGTTTAATCTCCAGCGAGTATGAAATGCTATTGCAATGACTCACCAGCTGTTGCTGCTAAACTGGGAAGTTCAAGTTCTGAGACACACTGCATGAGACTGTGTACATCTTTCCCAGGAAACTGGAAGTGGAACAGCTCGTGAAAGGATGTTTTCTTTGCTACACCCAGTGTTTGTTAGGTTTGAGGAGGGAAGGTGGGATGTGATGAGGTCAAATGAGAACTTGGGTGAACTGTCAATGCTATTTTAGTTTTACTAACAGACAGCGACTCCTGTCCTTTGGGGGTCTGGAGTCTGTCTCTAACCTTTGGCCCAGACTTATGGGTCAAAGGTAAGAGACAGACCCCTGAGGCTTGGAGCATCCAAACAGGAGGAAGACAAATACCTTGTGATGCTCCATGTCTTTGTTCTTTGCCTTAAATCTGTTAATGCATTTGTTAAAAAGCAAAAATTCAAAATTTGCACGTTCATCCTTTGAAAAGGTACTCAGTGTTTTATTGCACCTATCAAAACCTTTAGTCCACATCCCAATTTAATTTTTATTTTGTGTGTGAATCTCTCAAACATGTGTGCACTTGTGGTTTATAAATACACAGCGACACTGCAGTCAGTACCTTATGATGATCTGGGAACTCTATCAGAAGGTGTGAAGCCAATAAACACAATACAGGCCCAAAGTCAAAGAGGCAAGCACGATGAAAGCATTTCCTGTCCATTGACCTCTCGTCATTCCCAGACTGCCTGTTATGGAGGAGATCAAAACAAACTTTGAAATCTGATCCTCATTTAGCATCAAAAAGCCACTACCAACAAAGAAACAAATGATGAAGTAAAAGGGCACCAAAAAAATAGCTGGGGAAAAGGCCAAAACACAATGCCATTGTAAGTGGTAAAGAGAGAGAGAGGGAGGAAGGGGGAGGGAGGGAGGGAGAGAGAGAGAGAGAGAGAGAGAGACTGGCATTTTGTTTGCTTTTGTGGTCAGGCACACCTTTGTTTTTTCAGGAACACAGTTTTGATCATTTGACAACCTGAACATGGAGAGTAGAAATAGAGCTAAAGCGGTGAAATATTCTCAACAGTGCAAAAATTCTCATCTCTAAAACAACTTTGAGATCGGGTTACAAAGGAGCTAAAAAGCAATACTCGGAATACTTGAAATTCCTCAAACCGCAGATGTAAACTGAGTGTGAAAAAATGCACTCCTTTCTTTAAATCCTCCTCCAGCATTTTCAAAATGTGATTTAGGCGGTTTTGTAAGTATGCGAAGTATGTTTGTTGCTTCATAGCTCGTGTGATGATTTTCTGCAAACTTACATTTTCTGACCTATACTCCTGACAGGTCTAGAGAATGAATGGTTGCTAATGAGCAGTGCTTACTTCAGGGCCAAAAGGGTCACCTCTCTGTGTTTTGGTTTAGGGTGGGGGCACGACTGGAGCGAGAGACGGGGCAGGACTTGGCCAGTGTCTCAATCACAGTTTTAAAACTCAGCGAGCGCTCCCTGAGTGTAGAAGATGATGATGTACATTAAAGAAAAAAACAAAAAAAAAAACAAGGGTACCATATGAGTCATTGTGACAGAGAGGATAGCTGTAGGAAAACATCTTTCAGTGGCTTCCCATTTCAAAGCCAGCCATTCACATACAGTATAACCAGGAAGGCTGGTGTTTTGCGATACACTGCATGAAGGAAAGAACAGAGCAACAAGAGTGTTATGATGAGAGCAGGGAAACGCTGAGTCCTGGTTATGCCAAGTGGTTGCACACACATTATAACTGTTAAGGTAACACAACAGAAGTAACAGGTAGATAGAATCACGACTAGAAGATGAGCCCAGAGTCAAAATGTGGGTCAAATGAAGACCTTTCACAGGCTTGTTTTGATCAGCCACATTTCCTACATGGTGAGATGAATCTGGGAAGACTATCCAGAACACACTTTTTCAAGTTTTCTTTAATGAATTATCAAAGCTTGTTCCTTTTCCTCTAGACATTAAAGTGGTGCATGTTTTTGCTGTTGAAACTATGATTATATGTCACGACATTTGTGCTCAGGTTTGGTTATTGAAAAAAAAAATGACCATTCTCAAACAAAAACAAGACTCTGGCTTAGATTGTGACACTTGGAGTGAAATTAAGGCCATCATCATAAAAAGTGACTAATTTACACCCACACCTATATACACTTCAAGGGCCTATAATTTTGCGTGGCTTCATTAAATATATTTAAGGCAAACAAGATGCTTTTTCACGTGTCCATGAAAAATTAAACTTAAGTTCACCTCTTTGCATAGCTGGTTTTGTCTTTGTTTTAAGGGTAAACTAAGGGGCTTTCTGTGATAAGATCACAACTATTGATTGGCTGAGGACGTTGTTGTCCCAGGGGTACCATATGCTGGTCACAGGACAACAGTCTCTTGGCATACACTACAGGTTGTTTTCAGCTGCTGTGATGTGTGCACTCACTTTTTAAATAAACTGGCTGTCTGACTGATTCATGTTTACAGCCCCATCGGACTTACCTGGAGCACGTGAGTCATGTTTGAAGATCTCCGATCTGAGAGAGACACATCAAGCCAATGAGATCACTTTATAAACAAACTTTAAAAATAAATCACAAACGCATCACGATTGTCACATTTAATAAATGCTAGCTGTTTATTATGTTTCACGTATGTCAGATGTTCATTATATTTTTTAAAATAATACATAAAAATGCACCTCCACAAATCAAAATGCTTTATACAACTTTTCCCTGAACAGATGATCTAAAATTAAAGGTTAATGGCTCAGAAAGAGTATTGAATTTTTAAAAGAAGCTTGTTGCACAGTCTATCTTTACATTTAAGTCAAATAAGGATTGGAACAAGTCTGAAGATATGCACTATTTTGATCATTCACCCATCCAAATCGTTGAATTCAGGCGCTCCAATCACTTCCGTGGCCACAGGGGTATAAAACAAACATTTGTGAAAGACTGGGTCGCTCTCAGGAGCTCAGTGAATTCTAGCATGGTACTGTGATAGGATGCCACCTGTGCAAAAAGTGCAGCTGTGAAATTTCCTCACTACTAAATATTCCACATGGTATTCTAACAAAGTGTAGGCCAGGTAAAATGCCAGAGCGGGGTCAGTGGATGCTGAGGCACAAAGTGCAGAGAGGTCGCCAACTTTCTGCAGAATCAGTTGCTGCAAAATTCAAAACTTCACGTGGCCTTCAGATTAACTCAAGAACGGTGTGTAGAAAGCTTCATGGAACGGTGGAGGGGGGGGGGGGGGATTATGGTGTGGGGTTGTTTTTTGAGGAGTTGTGCTGGGCTCTTAGTTCCAGTGAAAGGAACTCTTAATACTTCAGCATACCAAGACATTTTGGACAATTTCATGCTCCCAACTTTGTGGGAACAGTGTGAGGATGCCCCCTTCCTGTTCCAACATGACCAGTGCACAAAGCAAGGTCCATAAAGACATGGATGAGTGAGTTTGGTGTGGGAGAACTTGGCTGGCCTGTACAGAGTCCTTACCGTAACCTGATAGAACACCTTTGGGATGAATTAGAGCGGAGACTATGAACCAGGCCTTCTCATCCAACAACACAAAAATACAGAAAACAAACACAGAAATATGCAGCATACACAACAAAAAAATGATCCGCGATAGGTGTTTATTTAGGAGAGCTCAAGTAGCCTTCAAAACATTTACAGTACACTTCAGATTGGCTGTTCTTTTTTCTCCTGCACAGTAATGTAATGTTTGTAATTGTACAGCATTAGTGTCTGCGTAATAACACCTCTTGTGAAACTTTAATCACTGCTGTGTCTGAACAGCAAATGATGTTTTATCACTGTTTTTAAAGGCATACAAAGTTAAACACAAGCTGCTAGGAGACAATGCTTTGTTCAACTTAAAAGATATTAAGTTAACTATAGTTATGAACAACGTCTTATTATGATTTTTGTCAAAGATATAAAGACTCCCTTTTATCGTGCAAAGGCTATAATTGGTTTGCCATGGTTACCAGTTTTATCTTTACACGCAGACTGTAAAAAAGTGAAATTACTGCCCTATAAAATCCCGCAGGTGCAGATTTCAGTGGTCTCAGATAAAGTTTGCATGCCAGTCAGGAAAAATAAACCTGTCCTACACTTGACGTGTGCGGTGACAGAGAAACACTTCCACAACAAAAGCAGCGTTGCTTGAATGAGAGCTGTCAGTTGGGGTGAGGCCCAAATCTAAGCAATCTGATGAGAAGCAGTGAGGAACACATACACCAAAAGCTCTGAAATTCCTCAGTGTTATTCTTCCAGGGATTTTAAAGCTTACTTAATAAGCTAACTGATGACTAAGAAACAAAGTAATGACACAAGCAGTGCCTATAGTAAACAGTAATGACTAATGTCTCTATGGAAGGGAATTCTATGCTTGGGGTTTGGTGTTGACATGGGTGGCTGCTGTCTGGCACGCGATGTAGGATTAAGCACATAAACAAAGTGTTGTCTGGCTCTGCCCAAAGCTCACATGCCCAACTTTCCAGCAGGAATGTTCTGCCAGCTCCACGCAGAGAGTGGTTCTGTGCATGGTTTCATCGGAGGCCCGTCCATCAAATCAAATGCTTTGCTGTTACGGCCCTCATCTTCACAGTTTCAGTTCACTCACACTCCACCTCTCAGCTGCTTTTAGCTGAAAAACGTGCTGTTTATCAGTTCAGTGACCCGCTGCTTAACAGAATTAAAGCAAAGAGAGGCAGACAGCTTCCTCAGATATTTGCTTTGAAGCACAACTAAAATGGGTTAATACTGGATTTACATTTGACAGCTGGTCAGAAACACCCTCCAGGTGTAGATGATGCAGTAGTCATGGCACACAACAATATATCAGTGATTTGGATAAAATTTAATTAATATATTAATGATTATAATAGATTAAATAGCACGGTTAAATAGCATGGTGGTGTGGTGGTTCATGCCATCACCTTAAAGCAAGAAGGTTGAGGGTTCTAAACCGCCTGCCAGCTTCCTCCCACAGTCCAAAGACTGATGTTAGGGTAACGTATGACTCTAAATTGGTGTGAATGGTTGTTTGCCTCTCTGTGTGGATGGATAATATATTTAAAATATGCACAGGTACCCTTTATGTTGTAACCCAAAACCTTGGGGATCACATGTTTTTTTTCATTGAGATAGTATCAAAACGTTGGAGTGTATCTCAAGACAAAGCATTTGTGAATGACTGAAGTGATACTGTAAATTACTGACATGTGATACATGAGTATTTTTTTCCTTCCTTCCCTTCACACTTCATCATAATGTCAGCTGACCTTATCAATGTGTTGAAATAAAATGGGCAGCACCCTGGTTAAACTTTAAGCACATTCATTTCATACTGGAAAGCACTTATGGAGTTATTGCACTCTTTGGTACGGTGGTGCGGAAACAATATTTCCTTTGTTGCGATGTGGTGGAATTGTTTTACAAGGCTTGTGTCCTGGTTTGACTTCAGTTATCTGTTTACTTACTGACAACAGGTGATGCCATAAAAGTAAAGACCATACACGTATTCAGACAGTGGCTTTCGTTGTTTTTTTTTTATTTATTGCTGAATAATCTTTTATATCTGCAGTTTGAGGAATATTACTTATTAAGCTGATTTCTTTTTGGGCTTATTTTATAAAGCAAATGCAAAAAGCTGCAGCTAGTATCATGTTTCATGCCCTTTTCAATTAGCTGCTGCCAATGCATATGTAGAGCACATAGGTTTTAATTGCCAAAATTCTGTGCTATGGCAAACTGTTAAAATGAGCTCTGAATGCATAAAACTTGCCAATTAAACTATGCTTTTATTAGCAGTAATGTTTTGTGTCAAAAACAACTCTTTACAGCAACATGTTATATGATCAGAACAGACAGAAGTCACAAGATAGAAACAACTCTTTGCGTGTGTGTGTGCGTGTGTGTGTGTGTGTGTGTGTGGCCTCTTGCTAGCTGTTTTTGTAGCTAAGGACAGCAGAGAGGCCTTTCCACACATCTTGACAGCTGTGTTCTGCTCAGTCACGCCATAGAAGCACAGGAGTGGGCTCCACTTCTGACTACAGGGCCCTCTAGAGTTGGAGATACAAATAAAAAGTCCCACTCTTAGATGAAGAATATACCAATTGATCAAAATAGGTTCAGCTGGTTCAATATCCAAAATAGGATATTGAATCAAGCTACAAGAACGGTAAGGTGAGCATCAAAGTTCATTTCTATTTTGTGATCTTTCATGGCCACAAACAAAGCAGTAATGCCACGTTAACAATATCTGCCTAAGATTGGCATCTTAATGGACAGCACGGAAAATTATTGCCATTATAATCACGTCACGCTGCGTTTGATAACTCGCTTACAAGATGTTTCCAGGTTAAACCCAAGGCCGCACTTTTGTCCTTGCAGTATTAATTACACAAATAATGATTAATAATTGACGATGAATCATTCTGTAGCTTTTATCAAGACTAAAGAAGCAGTAACAGAAGATAAAGAACCAGTACATTGTAGGCTGTAAACCTGTTTCAAAACTATGAAAGAGTCAATAAAATATATGACTAATAAGCACATTTTAATTGTGGGGTTTTTTCTTGGTCCTCCAAGCTCAAGCTTAAGGGAGAGTGTGTCACCAGAAATCACAAAAAATATGGTTTGAATGTCTGAGTGTAATTTGGACTTTTACAAAGTAGATATTGAAAAAAAATAGGAATGAAAAAAAGGAGCAGAAAAGTAAGATAACAGCCAAGAATCAAAAGGCAAATCAGCAACAGGAAAATGAACAGTAAGTACAAGTCTCATGATTTCTTATTTTGTGTACCATTGTTACAGTTTCCATTGTAAAGAGGGTGTGGGTTATTTACACATTTATAATGTAGATTATGATGTGTTGTGTTAACAATGGTAATTTAGGGACTAGTTAGTGCTGCATGAAGGTGGAGCTTGGAGATGCGTCATGGAGGATTAACTGTGGATGTAGTTAAATGTCTGTGAAACTGTGTCATGTAATGTCTTAACATTAGGTGACAGTATACAGTAGCAGCTCCTATTATTAGATTAATCACTGTATTCAGTTTGGTATAAAAGGCTGTTTGCACTTATTGTTTCCTTGCAGTTGTTTCATTGTGGTTGGTACGTCACACATATAATAGCCTATTATCACGCAGATTTTCATCTGTAGTTTGTTTAATTTTCTTGTGAAGAAGAGTGAAACAAAAAAAAAACCCAACAAAAAACAAAACATCGCTCACACACACACACACACACCTCCTGCTTTAATATCACTGAGGTTACAATTTTTCTGTACAACTGAACATTTCCAGAAACTGTTACTCAGTCCACAGATTACACTCTGTTGATGAAGCTGCTCAGTAGGGTACTATGTTACATTTCTAAATCTCGCAAAGACAGGGTTCACTGTAAATTCCAGTTTTAAAAAAAAAAAAAAGAAATCTTATTACACATTTGTAAAGCTAACTCACATAGTTGATTAAACCAGAAAAGATTCTTACTATGGAGTCTTTTTTTTTAACTTAACAAAATGAACACTCTACATCAAAAGAATATTTTTGACAAACACCATAGTGTCATGTTGAACGCACTATTTTATAAAACCTCTGTGCTCTAAAAACAGTTTAATTCACTGCGTGTTTTTTTTTTTTAAAAAAAAGGTCATTTTAAATCATGACAATACAGAGACCACGTTTAGGAAAGAAAAGAGAGCTCGCACTGCAAATTCTGGAGGTCAGTCTACGTCAGTGAGCGGCAAGGGTGAGATTGTTGCTCTAGAAGTGAACAGATAAGCTTTGTTTGTGCCACAGCAAGGCAGGCAGGCACACAGTGGGAAGATCAAAGTTCCAGTGTTGTGTCCAAACTGAAGTGGCATACTGACTCTCTCACACCCACACACACACACACATGCACTCCCCACCACTATGGAAAATTCATATGCTCTTTCGGCTCCATTTGTTTGTATGGTTAGGACAAACATCCCATATTTTGTGGTGCACTGATCATCATTTATTGTGTACATCTAATTAACGTCTGATATTCCATTGCCTGCTGTACTCGGAAATTTTTTCCATTGCAGAACAATACAAAGAAAATGTTT
>VUQK01011367.1:0-18723 GCA_015106715.1 Bujurquina vittata
TATATATATATATATATATATATATATATGGCATGCCTCATATTCACAGTGTAAAAGTGATGGGCGTGGGGAGAGCCGAGATCTGCAAGAAAAAGGAAGCGGGAGAGTTTGGCTGTAGTGTACATTAAGTGAATGCAGAGATGACAAGGGGGAAAAGAAACAGAGTGTGGGAAAATCAGATGTTGAAGATGGGAGAGTTGAGCCATTGGTTGAAAGAGACCACTGACTTTGCATTGGCCGTGAAATTGGATCTGAAGAGAGTCTATTAACACCACCTCCCCTTCCTCGGCTGCTGTCACCAGCTCTTCTCTCCAGTTCCCTCTCCTTCATCAGTGTGTCGCGGACAGTTTAACTATCAACGTCTCCTCCTCTGTCATGCTGTTTACAAACATCAAACGCCGTCACATGGCTTTAAATCACACTCGGGCGCTTCGGAATAGATAGTTGCCGGCAACAAGGGCATCGATCGCGAGCCTGACAGGGTAACCATATCCTCCTCAAATGCCCTCTATCCATTAAGCCTTGGCTGCACATTTATGTTGAAATGAAAAAAAAAAAGTAGATAAATCAGCCTTTGCAGGATTTTAGACCTTTCTTCTTCCTCTTTTTCTTCTTCTTCTTTTTAAAACTGAAAACATATAAATACAAAAAAGAAAAAGAAAAAAATGAAGAAAAAAAACCCTCAGTGGAAACAAATCCTCACAATGATAAATCTGTTTCCAGTCCAGCAACTACGACTGACCTGGCCATGCTCACTCTGCATCATTTAACATAATGCGCCCATGGGATAAAGCCATGTACAATTTATTTCCTTGTCAAACTCCCTCCACTATTTTATGTATACCTCATGCATCCATAAACCTCTTTCATATTTATTCTGCTCTCCATACACACATCTACATGCTGCATTGGAAGAGCAATTAAAACAAGCCTTTATCATTCACCTCCCATGCAGACAGCTATAAGCTTTAAAAAACGAGGAGCGAGGAGAAGTTGGAAGGTGCCCTCTTTAACCCTTTGACTCAAAGTCTTTGGCCGCTGAAGCATGTTCTCAGCTGATAAGAGGGCCTAGCTCCTCTCTACGAGAAATGGATTTTCATTCTTCAACTCTGCTCTTTTCTCCATCTTGAGCAATGCAAAAAGAAGGGAAATGAAATCAATCATCTGAGTGTAGAACAAGAAAAACTAGAGGGGGGTTTTCCGCAATCAGCGAGATGGTGCAAAGAAAATGCATGACAAATATATAATGCATAGATCAGTATGTGCTATATTATTCAGTGATTACACTTTTTAAAATATCAACATTCAGTATGCACATTTAAATAAACTGGCAACATCTCAAACAGTAAACACTGCACTGAATGCTTCCCTTGACTGCTTTTCGGCGCATCATTAAAGTTGTATAAGTCTGATATATAGAGCGAGTATAGCAGACTGTGTCCTCAGCAGACTAACACTGATATTTAAGAGACTTTGTCTGACATTTAGTTTGTTCTAGCTTCGGATTGAGCACGATGAAATGGGTGATTGTTGGTTCCCACGCTTCCAGGTCAGTTTGTGTGTGTTTTTTTATGATTCTGTGCTTCTCTCTTCATGCCATCATCGTCCTCATCAAATCATCACTGAAATAATCCCCATTATGATACCTGTATTATCACTACAGGCCAACCAAAAGTATAAAAAAATCTGATGTATCATGCATATCAACATTTCAGTGGCAATGCAATTTGAAAGAAAAAAAAACCTCTTGAATTTTTATGGCGATCAACCTCTGGGTTCTTGTTAAAGTACAAGGGTAAAGTGCCCCCCACACTTCTGTTTCTCAGCTTCCTCTACCTGGAATTACTTGTCTCTGCTAATCTGTTGTTCATGATACCCAGAGCGCCAACCCCCCCAGAAAAACCATTATGGCGTGAGCTGCCACAAACTGTCCTGGGATATCCGTTGGCAGACTCAGACAGCTGCTTCTGCATGATGGCCAGTGACACCTTGCTAGAGGCCGCCAGGTCTTTCATGGAGATCATCTCCCCTGATAATCTACGCCCCTCTGTGTCACTATCACAAGGTCCATCTGAGTCGGGCGGCTGACCAAACCGAGCCTGGCGACCCTTGGAGCCCGGGCGGATGGCATTTCGTCTGCCCAGGAAGGCATTAGCCTTATTGCAGCGCTGGCAAAACAAGCAGCTCATTTTCTCCAGCATCCAGTTGAGCACCTGCTTGATGACAATAGAAATAACATTGAATAGCGAGTAGATGCAGCACACACCCATCAGCATGAAAAAGAAGTTGGCCACCCTGTAGAGGCTTTGGTATTCGTAAGCTGCACTCTGGCTGCTGACAAAGTCCCCAAAGCCAATGGTGCTGAAGGTGACAAAGCAGAAGTAGAGAGAGTCTAAGTAAGCCCAGCCCTCCACCGGTGTGTACATGGCTGACGCACAGCAGGAGATGGTGATGGCTGAGAGGCCGAGGATCAGCATTACGTGGTACACCGAGGGCTTCCATCCTGGGAGGGAGTACGCTGAGAAGTTATGGCGGATGCCTGGCGGAAGGAGACCGCTGTTCCTGATTCGCCTCTCCCTCACAGCCTTCATCACCACAGCCAGAAGGGTGATGATGCGCTCCAGGAAGAGGTTAAAGAAGAGGATGGTGGCGGCACAGCCCAGAAGCCCGTAAAAGATCAGGAAAACTTTGCCTGCAATTGTCACAGGTGTTGTCATCCCAAAACCTGCAGAAACAGAAAAGGCATCACACATTTAGTCATGCATCAGAGGCCACGACCAGATTTTCACCACGAGATGTTTTCAGTTTCCTCGCAAGCACTGAGCTTTAGACCAGGGAAGCGATGCGTGAAAGTAAAACAACCTCAAATCTAAAAGAGGATTAAATGAGGCTTGAATCATACTTCTCAACATTTCGCCGAGTAATTAAAATGATGTAAAGCTGGGGATTAGTTGTGTACACACAAATTATGTAGAGAAAACGCTGACTGATAATTTGAGACGATGCTGATACGAGAATGTAAGCTTTTTACTGGAAGATTAGTTCCTGCAAAGTCATATAACGGACAGAGGAAATCTGTGATAACCGTGTTTCACATGATATTCAATATTAAATACATGCAGATATTTAATGTACTAATTGTATTATTAATAATTAAAAAAAAGGAGCAGCCAAAAAGTCTTGATTCTGTGCATACAGCATATGTTTATTGCTGTGAGTGAGAGTGCAAAAATCAACAACTTAGAAGGATATTGAGAAAAGGATGCCAGGAATAAGCTGAGTTAAGCCTTCTGAATATGCCCCCCCCCCCTCAGCAGTGTAGTCTGGCTTCCTGCTATCTCCTGATTTCTTAGTCACTTTGAGAGAGTGTTCAAGCTGAGGAAGTGGTTATTAGAGCAGAGGAGGGAGAGAAGACGAGAGGATGTTTATGGATTCTGCTGCGCGGCGAAGGAGCACTTCTAAAACCCGAGTGTCGCAGGTTTGGCTCTGATGTTAACATGTGCTGAGCATCTGGGGATGGAGGATGCCATTGTTTCCCATCAGGTCAAATAATATCATAAATTCTCACAGCACACTAACTGTCTCTACCGCCAAAGAGGAAGCGTGGATCTAATTAAGAAAAACAATCATTTAACTCGCTCTCTTCAATCAAAATGAGAGGAAAAATAAATGGTTTATAGCAGAGACAAAATGTTCTCAATATCCATCCAACAGCCTCATTTAAATCAAAAGTATCTGATCAACACATGTCTATTACTAGAGCCACTACATGGCTGAAAACAGAGACGTCGGTAAATCTTGCAGTGGATCCGATTTCTCCTCCTGGCTTTGTTTCCAAACACTGGTTTATGGCTTATGTGAATTTTTAAGCGCCAAACATACTCTAAAACAGCCAGTACAGAAATACTATGTACTGTGAAGCTTCAGCGGGGTGCCTTCTGCAGGAGACCTGTTACACACACACACACACACACACACACACACACACACACACACACACACACGCACACATACAGCCGTCAGCCATCTGCTGACGCTGGTTTTTCATGTGCAAATTTTCTGCACATATATGTATATATGTTAAGTGGCTATTTGTATGAATGCTTGTGACACTCTCCCCAAGGCCAAATTGAGCACACACACACACACACACAGTTTTGAAGCCCTTATCTGCAGAACAGCAGATGTTATGTTTGTCAACAAATAAAATCGTGCTGAAAGATCAAGCAGTTCACTTTCAGGCCAAGGTTAATTGATTTTTCCATCATGGCGAACCTCATTCACAATCTTCTCAGTGCATTAGGGCAGCGCTTTCCCCTCCTTTTCCCACCAACCATCCTTGTCAGGTAATAAATGGCATCAATATCCAGACAATACTTCCTTTATGATAGTGAAAATGGATTTTTTGACCTTATCTCTAGCACTGAAAACCACTCTCATGCCGGTTTGCTGTTGACACGACGGCTCATTTAGATCAAGACTGATTGATATAGATTGCTTTATAGACAACAGGGAACATGTCCACACATGAACTTTATAGCCTCTTAAACACACGCACAGACAGACTGTGTAGGTTTTCATTCCAGACATAAAATGATCTGCTTTTGTGATCACGGCAAAGTTCAAGTAACATACACAGAGGCAACACTTGGCACCAGGAAGGTGAGGGGCAGCGATTACCCAAATTAAGCCCTTCAGTGAAATCCTATTTCAGCGTTTCATAGTTAATTAATTAGCAGTCCAAGTCTCTCTAACTGAACTGAATCATAGGGAAAACAGATTACATCTTCTCAGGGCACACAGAGACAGTCTTCTGCACCGTCTCTCATTACCAAGTAAATTACCTAAGAGAGGGAAAGGCACCAGGCATCGATTCAGTGTAGCATTTCAGAGCCATTACTCCAGACTACTGTGTCAGGATGCATTAGGGAAAACAGAACAATATTAGAAACCAAAATGCAGGAGAGCCAAAACCAAAGATGCAAACTCTATTTCACCTTTATTCTCAAAGATGTCTTCATTTGTACTTTAATACTCTTTTTTTAAAAAAAAGGGTTGCCAGTGAAGTCCTCACACCAGTGATCCTGCTGACTTTACTGAAAACATTAATTTTACCACTCTGTCTGAGTCGAGATGACTCATTTAATTCGGCCGAACTTGATAAGGCAGGAAATCATATGTGTGCAAATCCAATTCAGCCGGAGCCCTCCGAGAATACTTATTCATTAACATTAAATAAAGTATGCTCAACTCAACATAGAAAATGATGTTACGCTCTAATGACTAATGATGCTTACCCACATAATTAGACACTAGAGATTCAACCAGAAAGAAAATGATGGAAACAGCGCCATTAGTTTCCATTAATTAACATTTGACAGTTTTAAGAGAAGAAGAAGAAGATGATCTAATGATTATCTGACTGGGGAAATGGAAGAGGGCAAACGCAGAAGTAAATTGCCACTGGACTGCAGTGAATTCAGCCTTTTATCACCAAGAGTTGAGTGTAAATCCTAGCTGACACAGTTTAGACTTTCATTACAGTCCAATGGCAAGAGTTCATTAAGTCCCACAGTGAAGTTAGGCCCTAAACAAATAGCACACAAAACTGTGACTGATTTCAATAGATATATAGATGGAGTTCATGAATGCTCTGCACTTAACTTGATTCACTTAGTCGTCTGCTCACCTCTAAACAGAAATCAATCATCATTTTTTACATTAAAGAGCCACTCTAAAATCTAAAACACTTAACAGGCATTTCATTATCTGGAGAGATCGCTGCACAAAGGAGCTAATAGCAGCTATTACAGTAAATAACACTGCACTGTTCAATCGCTCTTCAGCTCAGTCAAGTGACATTTCCTCTGGCAAGATAAGATGAAATGTGCTATTCAATAACAGTTTGTGCAGAGAAACAATGAGGCATAAGCATACAGATGTATTCACTAAAGTGTTATTGCGACAGAGTCGAGGCCATTTTACAGGTGGCGATGAGGCTGGAAATGTTCTGTGTTTTGGTTATTGCCAAAATTACATTAAAAAAAATCAAAGCTAACAATCAGTTACTCTGCCTCACAATACGTTTGCAACTTTCTGAGACTGTCTGTGGCACTCACAGCAAAGATTCAAGCAGCAATAATTTTTTTTATGGCTCTAATGAATATAATTTCAAAGGCTCTGTTTATCTGGGGAAACCTACACATAATTATTTCCTAACTCTGCAGTTCCCCTCAGCTATGTGAAGCGTTTCAGTGCCATTCAGTGCTTGACTATGACAGTTTTGATTTCATATCCATAGCACCTCAGGTTTTTGTGGCTCAGATGGTGGAGAATGGGATCTTATATTTGGAAAGTCAGTGATTGATCCGTGGCTCTCCTGGTCCAAAAATCAAACTGTCCTTGGACTGGATACTGAACCCCAAATTCTCCCCAACGACGTGTGACTGTGTGCATGGCAAATAAAATGTTTAGTGGCAAACATTTTAGAATGTGTAAGTGAATGTGGCCTGTAGTGTAAAAGTGCTTTAAGTGCAGAGTAAGAATAGAAAAGCACCAGTCCAATTACAAATAAAGTAAATATAATAAAGGTCATAACCCACAGACTCCCCTCAAAAATGACCCGAGACCAAAACCAGAAGAGTAAAAGAAGGTGAAATGTGCAGTGAATCCCTTCATTTGATGCTTCGATCCTGGCGGAGCAGAATGCTGTCAGCCATGTTTAAATAACATCTTTAGGTGGGTTAAGATGCGATGACTGTAAAGACAACAGAGTGAAATCCACAAAAGGCACTCATCAAACCACTGAGTGAGCACTCGTGCCCTGCAGATGGAGTTATTCAGAAACTCTTTCCCCCCTCTGTGTGCTTGATTGATATCCTTTGTCTCTGTCTACTGCATCTTTCACTTTACTTCCTGTTTAATTTTCAGGATAAGTCCCTCATGTTGCTTTCTTTGTTTTTACCCCCTTCCTCCCCCCCAGCCCTCATTAGCGTCTTGATTGAGTTCACCTGTACTTCATTAGCTCTCCTGCCTCTCTCGTGCTTTGGCGGGAGTCTGTGCTCCAACGCGGCAGTGCAGGGGGCAGTGTAAATTGCTTTGAGAAGTAGGGGTGACTGTGTCAATTAATCACACCAAGGCACAAGATTACAGCTGGGTATTCTGATATCACTTACATATTAAATTACAAATGAACGTGTTTGAGTGATGAAAACTTTCCTGTGGTGTGTGACACAGTTTTATCCTGATTCTTTCAGATGCAACACAGACGTGTTGGATTGTCTGTGAGCAAGCAAAGACCAAATATTACAGCAGATTTCAAAGTGGGAGGCTGACTTACAAATTTTATCCACGATCCACAAGTAGCAAGGCTCAGATTTGCCTTGTTTTAGGATAATATTGCTATTTTAAGGTTTGCACAAAAATACAATTATTTTAAACTTGCTCGCAGCTATTGGAGGGGAGGGAAAGAAGAATTGATATTTCCTAAAAATCTATATTTCTTGTTGGCACTCCTCACATAAATGCAAGTACTTATGATTGTTTCTATAACTTTAGACTCTCTTATTCCTCCTTACAGAGGTCTTGGGGATCTTATAAGAATGGTGAAACTATTTTCTGGAGGACTGATTGCTCAGCAGGAGGTGGTTTTCTGGGTGCTGAATAACCTGCTACAGGGCAGGTAGATCTGCAGCATAAATTATTGTGGCAATTTACTCAGGAAAAGAAGTGAACCATCTACTTAACAGTGAAAATACAAGGTTAACCCTCTTGTTTCTTTACTTAGCCTGAAATCCTGCTCCACAGTGCAGGCCTGATCCTTAGGTTTTGTCTGTTAGGACCAGTTTATGTGAGAGTCTACTCCCATCAGGATAGAAATCTTTTATTATATGATTTGGATGATCAGTCAAAACAACACTGTATCAATTCACAGACACTCCTGGTCAGTTCAGCTTTGTTCTATAATTTGTCACCTGTATGTATGTGTGTGTGTGTCTGTGCGTGTGTGTGCGTGCGTGTGTGTGTGTGTGTGTGTGTGTGTGTGTGTGTGATTTATGCGCATTAATTCTGGCCGAAAACAGTCTAGATATAAATAGAAACTGGAAACATTATCTAGTTGTCGATTTAAAGAAAATTAAGGTGAAATAATCTAATCAATACCTGGTGTGTGCAGTACAGTGTACAGTACCTTGGTGTTTGTGTCAGATTTAATCAAAGCCCACTTTAAACTTTTATGAAACAAAGTTTCCAGAAAAAGGGATATTGATTCATTTTATGGGGAAAAAAACCCTCACAAGGCCAGTCACCATAAAACTGAGTGCATTTGAGTCTTATGTTGCAATCAGTCTGCACAGACCAAGGGAAGGTTAGGTAAGGTCAGAATTAATTGACTGCACCAAAATGGATACAGAAGAAACAATACAAGGCAAATGTAAAATAAAGCCAATTCAAGTGGGTAAAAGACCGTAATGGATATCCACAGGAGAATGAGGGGCAACTAAAAGCACTGTACATTCACTTTTCTTTCCATGTAGCATTGCCTCTGAAGGTCATTATCCTCCCACACAAATCCTTGAAGCCTTTAAAACGGACAGATATTCAATATGTGCCTGTTTTGCAACACAAAAATCTTGCCCTGGCATCCTACTGCCCCATGTCTCCAATTAATGCAATTTAAAAAAAAAAAAGCTCTCAGTCAAAGCAACCGTTCTCCACTAGTGGGAACAGTCCTATATTTGCCTGATAAGAGCTACAGCAGAAAATGTCACGCATGCCCGTCCCTCAGATGACTCTGTTTCTGTGACAAACAGGAAATCATTAGTCACGGGCGCAGCGTAGTGGGGGTCTGCAGAGAGGACAGAGGGCCGAGGAAGCAGCAGCGTGGCCAGACCTGAGACATCATCACCACACCATCTGCTGAGGAGCTGCCAAGATTACTGGCAGACTGGAATAACAGGAATGTTCACACTGTGCTGCCAGCTTTACAAAAAGCAGATGATGGAATGGATGGAATGCCAAGTTTTGCCCGAGATGTGGCTACGTTGTTGTATCTGTTGACTGCATGCACAAATTAAATGACTACAGTATTACATATATATATATAAAAACCCGAGCCAGTGTGCCTGAAGCAAAACAATGTGGATTTGAATTTCACACCCACATACTTTATAGGCAGTGTATTAATGGTATCTGTTCTTCATGTCAAAGCATTGTTAAACAGTGGTTTGTGCTACACTATTAAGGAGATAATGAGAAATATTGGACTGACATTATCTGAAAGAAGCCTTTGGGTCATTAAAGTGGGTTGATGCAGTTTGTACAAATAATTCACACACACTGTAAGAATCCATACAACATAGCACAAACCTGAGCACAACCTGTATATTTCTTTTCTATTTTTTTATAATTAAATTGGCTTCTTTGTAACTGAATTTGGCCTCACTTTTTATATTGTGTCCCAGCAGTTAATTCACTGGCAAAAAGAGCCAAGAGGACTGATGACTCCACTGTAGTCTCTATTGATTTGTTGTCAAACGAAAGAAAGAAAGAAAGAAAGCTGGGTTCTGTTTGGATCCGCAGCGCATTTATTCTTTTGTGTTCAGTTTTCGATCTGTTTTTCATCTCTGCAGCATGTTAAAAGATCTGAAAAAAGAAGCTGGTTGCAAAGTCAGGGCTAGAATAAGGAAAGTCAAATCAAGATTCATGTGGCTACAGCGTTTATTTGCAAACAGGAACAGAGATTTTGTCTCTTCTCATGGCTGAGAAGTCCGTCTCTCATCAGTTTAATAGCTTCTGACTATGGATCTAAAGGCTATGTCCTCATGCTTTCTATTATCTTGCACTGTGTGCACTGTAAATATTTGAATAAAGGCTACACAAAAATCTAATGTTTAAGTTTGCAAGGTAAACACACCTGTCCAAGCGGTGCACGACAACATTCAGCATGATAAGCCTGCACGTTCAGCTCATACTGTATAGTGACGGTAAAAAGAAAACACACCCTTTTTCAAATGTTAGGTTTTATATGTCAGGACCTAACAAAAAAATAAATAAATCTAGTCCTGAGCAGGTCTTAGGTAAATAAAACCTCAGATGAACTGCAGCACATGCCATATTACACGGTTCCATTTAACAAAAACTGAGCCAAAGTGCAGAAGCAGTGTGTGAAAGACTAAGCACACTCCTTTTAGCAGCAATAACTTGAAGGCTTTCTCTGGCAACCCAAAACAAGTCATCCTTGTTCAGCTTTTTTCTAATTATGCTGCCATGAACTTTAACACTTAGCATGCCAGCGGTGACCTGTATAGTTTGAGATGTATTTCTGCCGGGGCAGACTGGCAGCCGTGGGATGTTTCCCGCTTGTGAATAATCTTTTAGATTGTACAATGATGAACTTCAGATTGTTTGGAATTGGCCTTGAAACCCTTCCCAGATTGATGGGCAGCAACATTCTCTGAGATCACTGATGATGTGTTTGCTCTTGGGCATTCTATTAACACACACCTGAAGGGTCCAGAGCAGCAAACTGCTGATTATCAGTTAATTAAATGCATTTAATTATCAGTACCTGGCTGCTATTTACACTTATAATTCCTATGCGAGCAGTAAGAGGGTTATTAATTTTCACACAGTGCTTCTGCATTTTGACTTAATTTTTGTTAAATAAATAACAACACAGTGCAATATGTCATGTTTTGTAGTTCATCTGAGGTCGTGTTTACCTAATCTTAAGACCGGTTAAGGACCAGATGATTTGTAATTATGTCCTGTAATGAAAAACCTCAGTACTGAAAGAAGGTGTACTTTCCTTTTACCATGCATATCTCTCTCTCTGTCTCTCTCTGCTCTGCTTCAGACTTTATGAACACGGCAATCTTAATGCTTGGGGTCAAAAATTCAGTTTAATGACTTATTCTTTGCTGCTAATGTGAAAACACTACTCCCTGAAATCTTAGGCAGCTGCAATAATGATGTTGGATCATACACAGAGAAACCACAGAACGCTCAGAGAAATGATGAACGGACGCGCCGCTGCTCACAATTAAGTAATGTTTTACTTTCTATTACACAAATGTGCCCGCTGTGAGTCTGAGACTGGCTGACTCTGCCACAGGCTGCCAGCTCAGAGGTAAAAGGAGAATTTGTGAATGCTGGCACAAGGACAGAATATATCCAGCTGCATCTCATCCTGGTTTGATTTCAAAGGTATTAATTATTTCATTATAATGATTTTTTCTTTTTAAAAGTGTGCCAAATCAGTATTTAGGTGTCAACAAACTGAATTTTTTTATGCTAGAGAGAAGGTTGGCAAAAATATACACCCATCAGCTCAGCGCACGGTGATGCAATTAAGCTTCAGTCAGATGAGCTGGTGGTTAGTGCAGCTGCTCATTTAACATATATTTAAGGACAGTGCTCACCCTAATTCAGATTATGTGGTCACTTTATTCATCTTTTAATACAATGCTAACTGAATAAAGGTCATGCTCAGAATTTTTGCTTTTATTGTGTCAGCTCAGTTTAGTCCCTCAAAGAGAATTTTGATTGATTCCAAATCTGACGGTTATTCGAACACATTCACATAAAATAATATTCCAGTGCGTGTTTCTTTTTTCTTGTCCAAATGCTGTCCTTCCTTTCTCTCTGCTCTTACACAAGCAGCCCGTCCTTTACACAAACAGACAAATGGACGGCTGCCAAATCACAGTGCTCACCAACTTGCTGTTAGCTTATTAACACTGATAACTATTTATATACATGACCCCAAGATGCAGATGAATGTTCTGCTGGTGCAGAAATAGATTTTTTTTTGTTTTTGTTTTTAATCCTAGAATGTTAAACACCCACATGAAAGTGAGAGCGATAGTGTTATTAAACTCGTGCAAGTGTTCTGGGGTTAAAGCGTCATACCTGCACCGAAAGTGGGTGCCTTATTTTATTGCATCAAAGATTGCTAACCTTACAAAAAAATTCAAGAGGCAGACTTTTCTGCTTATAGGGACGTTTTGAACTCTCATAGCTGCAAGTCAGCAGTGACTCCAATACTTCACTCCCAGTGGGTTTCCAGATAAACTGGCAATGATCAAAATACCAGGTAAAAAAAAAATAATAAAAGGCAAAGAATGAGATGAAAATTAACCCTGACACAGGAAAGGTCAGAAGACTGCAGAATGCAAAGAGCACAGAGTTTTATCCTCTCAGTGCCCTGTTGCTGCAAAAAGCAGAATCAGTGAAATGCTAATCAGCCTGAGGAAGATGAAGCCCAGCAAATTTGCTGTGTCCTCTAAAATGATCTTGGTATCACTTGGTCATGATGGTTTACGTCTGTGAGTTACTGTACGTAGGCGAGTACACCCCTTAGTAAGTCAGGGCAGATTTACGACCTGCTGCGACAGAGCACAGAGGTGCGCACAGCCATTCTGTACAGCAGCAATTAACTTTGATGGAGATTTATTGAAGCTTAGGCCTCCCAGTAGGTTTACTATATACCACACACACACACACGCACACATGCACATGTATTTCTGCTTCACACCAGGAAGCACCCTGGAAGAAGAGTATCTGAGAGTGTGGAAGAGATGAAGGGATAAAATAAATGAATACAAGCAATTTGTTATCTGGGCAAGTTTTAATTCTGTCTTTCTATTTTGGTTGTTACTTTGCTGCCACTGTAACTGTCAACTGGGTGTTTTTCATAGTAGCAGCTGGCGCAGTGGGTAGGCACTTGCCTTTCAGCTGGAAGGTTGCAGGTTCGAGCCCTGTCCCTGCGTTGCGCTGTGTCCTTGGGCAAGACACTTAAACCACATTTCCAAATGGTAGCGCTGGTCTCTGGCGGCATGACCGCAGATGCTTGTCTCTGGATGAGTGATCTGAAACCCTCTGTAATTTCCCTGACAGAACCCTCCCAAAGGGATTAATAAAGTTTTAAAACAAAATATCCAAGC
This sequence comes from Bujurquina vittata, assembly GCA_015106715.1. Classification (NCBI taxonomy): domain Eukaryota; kingdom Metazoa; phylum Chordata; class Actinopteri; order Cichliformes; family Cichlidae; genus Bujurquina; species Bujurquina vittata. The sequence continues at coordinate 12,945 of VUQK01011367.1, forward strand.
TCAACCCTTCTCTTCTTAGCAGTTGCAGACTGATTTTAAAATGACCATTCATTGCTAAAGTTTTAGAAAAAGTTGTGGCTAAGCAGCTTACAGCATTCTTGATAAATTTTAGTCTGGCTTTTGTAGAACTTGCTCCAGTGAAACAGCTCTTCTCAGAGCCTTCTGTGACATCTTGACGCATAGTGATGCAGAACAATGTTCTGTTTTGCTGATTTTGCTGTTGTTGGGGCTGACCTCTGCCTTTGACACTGTTGACTAGCATATTATGCTCAATAGGCTGAGAGACAGGGTGGGTGTCTCAGTATCTCCTTTGGAGTAGTTTTCTTCATATCTGTCAGAATGGTTTTTTTGTGGCTTTTTCTACGTGCAGCTCCTTTTCCACTTCCCTTGCCGTTGGTGTGCCACAAAGTTCTGTTTTGGGGCCCTTATTACGTTTGTTACATCTGCTCCCTTTTTCTGAGGACTTGTAAGGACACATCACTGCTGAACAGATTACAGTACATTCAGCTGCATCTCTCTTTTAAACCTCAAGATGTTTTTAAGTTGCAGACCTTGCATAGGTCTTAGACTGGATGATCATTTTAATGACAAAATAGAACTCCTTTTTTGTGCCCCTGACAGATTTGTGCCTTAAGTAATGGAAACTCTAGGTCCCCTTGCCTCTTTTTCTAAATCTTCTATCATAAGCCTTGGGGTAACCTTTGACTCAACTTTTTCTTTGGATGCTCATGTTAAATTTCTGGTTTGCTTTTGTTTCTATCATTTCAGAATTTTTCAAGTACAGTCCCAGTGTGTCACGCTCTGAATTGGAGATAGTTGCTCAGGCCTTTTTTTCATCACATTTGGATCATTTTTATTCACAGTTCACTTGTCTAAACAAAACCTCCCTGGAACGCCTCCAGGTTGTTCAGAACACTGCTGTGAGGCTTCTGACTAAGTCCTCCAAGGACTCACATGTCACACCGTTGATATTTCAGAGTCACTGTGGCTCCCTGGTAACTCTACTTTAAGATTCTGGTTTTGACTTTTAGTTCTCTGCATGGACAAGTACTGGTATATACCAGTGCACATTTACATCCTTACATCCCCAGCAGGACACTGAGGTCATGTGATCAGGGCATACTGGCTGTGCATCATACAAGGCTGAGACAGAGCTTTTGCAGCAGTGGCTCCCAGACTCTTCCTCTCACAGACCGTGAAAAATGTAGAATTAGTGGTCTCTTTTAAAAAGCAACTAAAAACTCATCTTTTTAAACTTGCTTTTGGATAACTTTTATTTTTATGTTTTAACATTTTTTTTGTCAGGCACTTTTACTTACATTACTTTACACCTTTTTGTCATTCATTCATTTTGAATTAACAAGCTATACATTCGGGTACCAGTTTGTCCAGCATGTTGCACACACTGTTTTTTATTCACCTTTGAAACTCATTAATGTACACTGAGAATGGGTCATCTGGGGTGACAAACATACTCAGAGCTGGAGTTACGTCCTGTAGCTACTCTTACCTATGTGTTCCAGTCTCTAATAAGCTTTGCTATAGTGTAAAGCCTGGATCATGGATTCCCACCTTACTCAGTCTCTCTTTGTGAACTACCAGACCAAAATGGGGTTCCTTAGGCCTGGGGTTTCACCACACCACCTGTATAAGTCAACAATGGATCAGGAATTAGCCACTGCACCATCAGTTCATCCACATCAGGTCTAGCAACCACCTGGCGTCTTGACCACCTCTGCAATAACTGATGGGTGCTGCAACCAGATGCTGTGTGACAGTCGTCCACGTCCACATGCCTCCCCCATTTACAGAACGAAACCAGAGCAGGCATCGAGGATCCTCCCTGTCACCAGTCCGGTCAGCTACTGATCAAACTCACTCTAGATACTGTCTCCTGTATGATGATCCATTTTCTTTCAGAAAATTCTGTCTGGACCATGAAAACTGAGGTTCCCAGGCTTTTTGCAAGTCCTCAGTTAGCAGAGACGGTCCTTCTTCATCAGTACTTATAAAGTTACCCTCTGCAGGTTAAGGGACCACATGAGCCTCTGTATCAGTTGGTAACGTATTATCTTGAATGCCAGAGAATAAAAAATACAATATTGATCAAAGATTCCAGTTGTATATGAAAATAAGTTGAATTTTGCAAACATTGGCTTATATTAGTGATCAGCTAACTGATTTTTATTTAGCTTTTTGTACCGTGGATACTGGCTCACTGTTGTGTTGTGAAGACTATGAGATTTAAGTAGAACAGAGCTATTGATGATGTTATTAGCAACACCAATAGGAAGACAAAATGAGTGTTTTAAACAAAGTGAAATCTTCCTCAACCTATAACTTGCTCCTGCACATGACTGAAAATGGAGATTATTTGGAGATGTGGAGTTAGAGAGGCTTCAGCAGTCTGCACCTCATCTCTGCTTAAAGCTGGAAGCAACGTTTAGCCTCAATTTAGTGATCTAACTAATCTTCTAAATGCTTGTAATAATTTTTTGCTTGTCATCATAAGTCTCTCTCCCCCCATTTCTTTATAATAAAATGTTGCTTAAGGCAGCTTTAAGGCAAAAAATGAGGTATATTGCACTCCCATAATTTACACAAAATCCCATAGAAGTCCTGTGCACTTTAGCTTAGCTTAATCCCTGGTGAGACACCTTGTGTGCTGAGTGTCTGGACTAGCTAAAAAAGATCCCCAGTGCCTTTCATGTGACTGAAGGCCCCCCTGTTTCCCATTTATGACTGTGACATAAATAAAATGAAACAGAATGCAATGATCTGTATCGCTCATAGACCCATATTTGATTCACAGTAGAACATAAGAAACCTTTCAGATGCTTAAACTGAGAAAGTGTCCCATTTTAAAATAAGGTCATTTTTAATTTGATCAAAAACTTGGATGAGAGGGGATGCTGCATGTTTACCCCTCTTCTTTCAACAACAGTCCCTAAACGTTTGGGAACTGAGGAGACCAGCTGCTGGACTTTTGGGAAAGGAATGATGTCTCATTCTTGTCTGATAGAGGATTCTAGCTGCTCCACACTGCTCCAGATGTTTTCAACTGGAGAAAGATTTGGGCTGCAGGCACCTGAGCTCTTCATCTACAAAGCTGTGCTGTTTTAATAACTTCGGTATTCCCTGGCTGGATGTTCCCTAACCTCTTTAGTCTGTAGTGCGTGATATCTACTGTAGGTTTTCAGCGATATTTCAATGAATTTCAAATTTTGATTCATCGAACCACAGAACAGTTTTCCACTTTGCTTCAGTCCATTTTAAGTGAGCTACTTAAATGAGCTCTGGCCGAGATAAGACCACGTTGCTTCTCGTTCATGTTCCCATATGGCTTCTTCTTTTTATGCTGAGGAACATTGAAATTGTTCCACAATTTGTAGAAGCAGTTTCGTTTTTGCAGCTTGGTGAACCTCTGCCCATATTTTCTTCAGACTCCGCCTCTCTAAGATTGAGGCATCCATCCATTCATTCATTTTCATCTGCTTGTCCAACACTGTTACTGAACTATTGCCAATTAACCTAATTAGATGCAAAATGTTCCTCCAGCTCTTTCTTTTAGTACCACTTACTTTTCCAGGCTTTTTTCTGCCCCACTCCCAACTTTTACGAGATGTGTTGTTGCCATCAAATTCAAACTGAGATAATACTTTTCAATGGTCAAATTTCTCAGTTTAAATATGTGTATTATGGGTTTCATTTTGAATAAAATCTGGGTTTATGAGACACAGCAACCCAACTTATTTTATTTTTTTATAATTAGGGTTGTAAATAAAACCAAATGAGAGCACAGCATTTGAAGCAGAAGCTGTCCAGAGCAGTACGATATGAGACTGACGTTAGGAGGGAATCAACATTATCAGAGACAGCAACAATGCTGAAGTGAGAGACAGACAACGAGAACAACTAGGAACATTGCTGTGCAGTGATTTTGCTTTCCCAGACTGCAAACCTTTCCCACCTACCTCCCAAAGGCACATTCATAACATACACCAACAGTAACAACAACACAGATGGTTTTGTCCCAGCAAGGCAGCACGGAGCGGTTAATCTAAATGAGAACACGACATCAAAGCAAAAACACAGCCTGCCTTCAGGAATCCACACACTCTATCATGTGACATTTCACACTGCTTAAATGCCAAACGCACGCTTCACCAGACTGAGGTGACATTGTCTTATAACCTCAGAGGCACACAAATTACAGCGCAGTACAGAACAGAACAAATGTGGTTTGCAGTTCTCGTCCACACACGCGGGGCCTTGGTCAGAGAGGCCTTAGTCACACAAACCTCACAAGTGTGACTCACTGAGACTCGATGAGACTGCCAAATTAGCACTTTTTAAATTGGCACAAGAAGAGGAGGAGAATAATACCCTCTAAGTCATTAGACCTAATTGTCTACTAACACTCCAGAAATGCAGAAGAGGACATGGAGATTATAATGTTTCTAAATCTTTTCTTGCATTGATCATTACATAACAAGCTTGTAGTTTTCTTGAGTTAATGTGTTTTTTTTTTTATCATCACCTACTTGTAGTACAAATATGTCATAATAGATATGATTGCTTTTCGATCAGATCTCTAGTTTATGAGATTACAAAATGATTATGTTTGGAATAACGAGTGTAAAAAGCAAAACAAAATAACAAAACCTGTCTTTCTGCAGCGGAGGCATTAAGTCAGAACTGCTGCTCATTAACAGGAATCAGTTATCGCTCTGCTGGGCTGAATACATTGTGATTTCTCAGATACTTTTTTGGTGTTGACTTTCAGAAAAGTTGGCAGAGTAATGCATATTCACACAATGCTTCAAAGAACAATTCTTATGCCATGGGATTTGTGAAATAGAGTGAAATATGACTATAAATGCGATCTCAGAAACTCTGCTGAACCAACTTTGCAGTCCAGTTCTACAAAGTGACTCTGTAAAGTTTGCGTGTTCCCCCTGTGCCTATGTGGGTTTCCTTCCAGTACTCGACCTTACTCCCATAGTGCAAAGACATGGAAGCTAGTTTAATTATTATTATTTGGCTTATTGAGGACAGCAGAAGAGGCCACACACATGACATTCACATGGTATAGTGCAGCTAATTTACAAATCCATCAAACAGCATTTGCACTCATGTTTTAATTTCCCAGTCAAAGTCCGGCAGTGACTCTCCTTTAAGCTCTGTTTTGTTCTCTGTCAACTGCTGAGGGAACTACCTCCCCTTAAGCTGTTATGTGCTTTAATGTGTTTGCCAGCTAATCTCTAACTTTGTCTGTCTACTGTTTAGAGCTGGACATTTAGTGTACTGCACAAGGGGATTCTTTGCTAATTAACAGCTGGCAGGAAACAATGAAATGAGACTCTGAGTAAGACTGAGACTAAAAGACTCAAAGATCTAAGAGCTATAAGTGGCTAAAGCCCATGAAGAGTTGGAAACCATAGGTTTATGCAGTATCTCTGTGTCTTTGACATGGGCATCTTCTTTTATATTATACATACAGTGGTGTGAAAAAGTGTTTGCCCCCTTCCTCATGTCCTGTTTTTTTGCACGTTTGTCACACTTAAGTGTTTCGGAACATCAAACCAATTTAAACAATAGTCAAGGACAACACAAGTAAACACAAAATGCAAGTTGTAAATGAAGGTGTGTAGTAGTAAAGGTGAAAAAGAATCCAAACCATCATGGCCCTGTGTGAAAAAGTGTTTGCCCCCCTTGTTAAAACATACTATAACTGTGGTTTGTCACACCGGAGTTTAATTTCCCTAGCCACACCCAG
>VUQK01011370.1:36036-52853 GCA_015106715.1 Bujurquina vittata
TCCAGAAATTTCGAGGGTAAAAAAAAAAAAAAAAAAAAAAAATATCACCAAAATAAGAAATAAATAAACACCAGATTTTTTCTTATCCAGAATAAGATTTTTAAGCACTTAAATTAAATCAGATAAGGGTTCATTCTTTGTTTTCTGTTTGTTTCGAAATAGTAATTGGGAAACGAGCCTTTTACAGATTTTTTTTTTTCCTGATTCCCAAACAAAAATCCGTTGGCCATGAAGTACCCAGACCCCACGGTGACCTGTAGTTTGCATAGAAGACGCCAACTTGAAACAGAGAACATTCGCCTTCAAAATAAAAGTTGCGCCTTTTGAAGTGCGTTGGCTGCAAACATGAGGAGCAACTTTTACTCTGAAGGCGAACAAGCTCCGTTTCCAGTTTGCGCCACACCTTTTCAAGATTATATACCGCTCATGAATAGTTGGCGAGTGCTTGCAAACGAGTCGGCGTCTTCCATGCACACTACAGGAGACTGTACCAACCACTTGCCAACTGGTTGTAGAATGCACACTTTTCCCTAGTGATTGGCTATACGCCAGTGTGACTGGGGTCTTATTCACTTGACCCCACAGTGTCACACATTCAAACTGGCAGACAAACGATCATTACGTGATTAATGGCCATGTGACTGGAAAGCCAGAATAGGAAAGCCGTTAACGAGCAAACTTTGTTAGCTGTAACTAAATGTTTCCATCACAGCTGCATCATATTGGTTTTTGGGAGCTAGAAATGACCATTTTTGGACAAGAGGAGGAGCGCCTAGTTGTCTGGCAAGCAGTGTTCATAAACCTACGGTTGTAATGTAGAGACAAAGATACACAGATTAGTATCATATCAATAAAATACTAGAAATTCACTTGTTAAACCTGAAACACAAAATTATTGGACAGTCTCTACCACACAGTGACCCATAATACTTGTTAGATCAATTATAATCCTTGAAAACGCAGCATTAGCCTAACATAGTGGAAATGTTCAGCTCAGTGAGGTGAAGCCAAAAAGAGACTGATCAGTGCCCTAAATCAAAGCATCAATGCCGCTGATTTGAAGCCTAAACAGCTACCAAACAGATGGGAATCAACTGGGACTGACTCAGGTTTTCGCCACTTACATGTTAATTTTTGATTTTCCTGGCCGGAGGTTGCAGACTGTCGAACAATACCAATCAGCATGTCACATTATTTGTTACAAAGCGGCAATAAAAATGATTCAAAAGGCGCCAATACCACAAACATGCTTGAGATGCTTATGAAGCCAGCATCAAGTGGACCAGAGGTTGCAACTTCCGTATCAAAAACAAAACCTTAAGACAGCCTAGAGGTGATGACCGAGAGCGAGGATGTCGATAATCATAGATTCTCCAAATCAACACCCTCGGGGCACAGCCAGAGAGCATCCTGTTCCTGCCAGGCACCCCGTCATTTGGTAAGTTATCTGCAGCGCCCTAACTTAACACTGCAGTCAGTCTGTCGCTTGCCCACACTGGCTCACTGGCAAATCACAACTCAACCCAGCAGCCCCCCCCATCATCATACTGATTCTTTGCAGCTCCTGAGGCCAAACAGTCTTCTGTGTTGATACTGAATGTTAAATAGCTGCAGTGAAGTGCTGTATGGAACAGAGCCAGCAGTCTCCTGGGCTGCTCTGTGAAATTATGTGCCTATCTTCAGGTAGCGCCAGAGTAAACAAAATGTCCTTTTCATGGCTCTCCCGTGTCTCTCAACAAGCGTCTCAGTGTTTCCTGCCACTTCCTGTTTTGGTTTGCTGGGCCCGTGCTACATCCAACCACTTCCTCCTTTCAGAGTTATCTTTACACAGAAAGAAACTCACGCTCCAGATAAAGATCGCAAAATTATTAACAGAGAAGCAGCGAAAACATAAAAGCGGACCTTGACGTGCATCTGCTCAGACTCAAGTGACTGCAAAATCAAGCATGCAAGAGAACAGTTTTCATTTTTATTGGCTCACGAAAGGCTGAGCAGCAGAACACAGACACACACAGAGCTCAAACAGCACAAAGGAAACAAAAAGAAAGAACTCAATCAATGTGGCAAAACTCCTGACACAAATTACCCAGCATCCCGTAAAGGCCGCCTTCTCCCAACAGATGGGAACCAATTAGCCACCTGACTCCCAGAAAACACTTGGGCAGCCGTGTGAAGCCAAGATGCAAATGAAGCAGAGGGAAAGGTGCAAGCGGGCCTGCCAACGTCCTGGGAGAGGAGAAATTAATGAAGGAGACAGCGGAAGTGCACTTTTGGAAAATGGAAAGAGAAAAATGAGGGAAATGATGTATGGAGGGAGTACAGGGAGCTGGACTGAAGATCCCCAGAGAGCTAACACAGAAGACGGGGGTTATCTGGTGATGGAGAATGTTTATTAATACTGCATTAGCATCAGGTTGGTTTATCAAACACCTCAATTTTGACCTGCCTGTCATATTTAGCCAACTCACACGTCAAACACTCGTCCGATTGCTCGTTAATGCTAATATATAATCAGCCAATCATATTGCAGCAATCCAGCACATTTAGGCATATATACATGCTCAAGATGACCTGCTGAAGTTCAAACTGAGCTTCAGAATGGGAGAAGAAAGGGGATTTAAGTGGCTGAGTGTGTCATGGTTGTTGGTGTGAGTTTTAAAGAGGGAGAAAAAGCCTTGTTGATGTCAGAGTTCAGAGGAAAACGGAGGGCAACAATTATTCAAATAACCACTTGTTACAACCAAGGTCTGCAGAAGAGCAACTCTTAATCCACAACACATTGAGCCTTGAAGCACATGGGCTAGAGCAGCAGAAGACCACACTGGGTGCCACTCCTGTCAGCTAAGAGCAGAAAGGTTTTAAGGCAGCACTTCACATGGGCTCATCAAAATTAGACAATGGAAGATTGGAAAAATATTGCCTCATCTAATGAGTCTCAATCAGTGCAGCAACATTAAGATATAAGGGTCCAAATTTGGCATAAAAAACATAAAAGCAATGATGGTGAGGCAATGGTGTGGGGATATTTTCTTGGTGAACTTCTTGGCCCCATATCTGCAGCAACAGTGTGATGCCATCATGTCAATATGGGCCAGAATCTCTGAGTAATGTTTCCAACACACTGAATCTGTGCAATGAAGAATTAGGGCAAAAAGGGGAGGCCAGGTGTAACAAAACCTTAACCTGCAAGATAAAGAAAAAGGCTGCCTGGCTGATGTTAAATATCAAATGTCCATCTAAGAGTAAAGAAAGAGACAAGCAGCTGGAATAAGATGCCAGGTCAAGTTAGGCTCTCTAGAGGACAGTCTGAAAGCTGTGCGTGTTTCTAAGGATTCTTGCCGTAGCAAACTTAAAGGCAGTGTTTACCTTCATTCCCTCTGACTGCTCACAGAAGGCAGGCAGCTGTTGGATGAAGCCAAGTAAATATTGGTAAGTGCTGGTGATATAAGGCGACATATTCCCCCGGAGATTTACTCACACTGGTGCTGAAGTCTGCGACTCTGCATAATCTGGGCTTCTAGCAAGGACTGTGTGGAAATGTAGGGCAGGAACGTTACACTGTTCCCTTAAAAGTCCGTTAGTCTCTTTGATTTGCCACTGAGAAGGAAACTGGCTTGAAAAGAGAGAGACGGGAACCAAAACCAGCATGTTTCAGATGATGGGTGAAGTGAATCAAGGACCACAGTAAGACAAACAAAGATTAATTTCAAGTGTAAATCATAAAAAGTCGCTTTATGAGCTGTAAATGATCAGAGAAGGTCATCTTTAAGACTTCAGTTTTCTTAGTCCAAGCCATTATACCTGTCCATGTACTTTTGACCACATAGTTTGCTGCATCACTTGTTACCATTTATGATATTTTGTCTGTTTTTATTATCCAAATAAAAAGCACTGTGAAATGTTACACGTCTGGGTCCTTAAACTAAGTGATGTGCTCATATTGCAGATTCAGACTTCCGTTCTTTTCCACTTCGCCTTAAACAAAGACCAAAATACCTCAGCAGCTTTTAAATTACCGAGAGCTCAAATCTGCGCAGAATATGTACCGGTTTTTCGAGGATTTTGGTTTGTTTGACCAAACTTGTCAAATCCATCACATTTCAAGTACAGAGTACAATCAGATTTGTTTTCACTCTCACTGCCAAACTTTCTATTCAGGCAAGTTGACGGGTTACCACAAACCTTCCCAGTAAACAAGCAACTTATGAATACATGTGGCTGTTGTTTGGAGGAACAACTTCTAATTAGATGGTGTCAACAAAGCAGAAACAAAAATGCAGGAATATAAACCTACTTAGGCTAGTTTGAGTCAATGCATATATGCTGTGTAATTCGGGAAGACATTTTGTTTGTCTTTTGATAATGAAGTGTAAGGTTGCAGCAGGATGACTTCACTGACCAAACTCTTGAGTTCAACAGTCTGTTTAACTCTGTACCGTGCCTACTTGTTTGCACTTGTTTCTGCAGCATCTCCTGATGAGTCACCCATACCCGTCCCTATTCATTGCATTTGACAAACACTGTTAATAGCATTAATTGAAAGGAATAATTGTTAAATCCTGCCAATCTGACAGCTATAACCAGGCAAAGGGCCCAGGAGCTAAAGGCACCAGCTATTTAAAAAGCCTGATTATTAACATTAAATTTACCCTCATTTCAGTATTGTAAACTAAAAAGACTTTTACACATAGAATTAAACCACACAAACTAGTTATGTAGAAATTAAAATTTCCTAAATACTTAGTAAAAATAAACGTAGCCAAATCAATTAATGCTAGCTTCCTAATATGTGATCTACCTAACATGAACTAGCTCACTAAGCTAACAAACCTAAGCTAACTCAACAACCTAATATTTACTTCCTAATACATGACCTATTTAGAGTAGTTAACAAAGCTAACGTTATTATGTAACCAATTTAAAGGGAGCTAACTGACAATGCTAATATCAACTAATAGCTAACCCAATTAAAGCCAGCTAACTCAAAAATCCGACCTAGCTAATATTTAGCTTTCTAATAATATGAACTGTTTAGCTTACGCTAGCATGGCTAATTTAGAATCACAGTTTTCAACATGCAATTAGTGGGGTTAGGTTAATTGGTGATTCCAAATTGGTGTGAATGTGAGTGTGAATGGTTGTCCATCTCTCTGTGTTAGCCCTGAGACAGGCTGGCTAAAATGCGACTCATTAAGAAGGAGCTAATGTTCACTTGCTAATGTGAGCCAACTTTATGACCCTTACAAACCGAATGTTAGCGTTGCAATGAGACACATTTAGAGTACACCATCTTAACCGCAGACATATCACATGCTAATATCTATAAGACCATTTATAGAGAGCTGTGAATAGACTTGGAGCATTGGTTTGCTGAGTTGTGCTTTTTTGCATTCACCATAGATCTGAGAGACACCAAACACTCAATTATAACGACCTGTTAATCACAAAATAGGCCCCTTCTGAATAGCCTGTGTTATTCTCCCTTTTGACTCCAACATCATGCTGTAGTAAATAAGACTTGTATTCCACAAAGGAAAGGGGTGAGTCAAAGCTCAAGAGCCGGAGGGTTGTTTTTCCATAGATTCAATACAGTGGTTTTGAAACCAGAGGAGTCACACCTTGCTGGCTATGAGAAACAATGCAGGTCCTTTTCAGACCTTTTGGAGGCCAACTTTTATATAAGGTCTGTGGTTCCTTGCCCCCACCAGTGCCCCTTTAAAACTAATCCTTCACTATCCTACTTTGGGGTTCACACTTCCTGGGATTATTCAAATAATTAAATTTGGCACTCAAATTGTCACATTTGAAAGGGTTGGCACACTGCCGCCTACTGTAAGTACCCGAGACACTGATAACCGATTAAGTGTAATTTAAAGGCAGGAGGACGGGTTATAAAGCGGTAAAGGTTTACTCCATTGCACAACAAGGAAATAAGCGGTCATATTATTTCTGCAGCCAGAATCAGGTGAGAGCACAAACATCCTAAATGTTGGATGAAGACTGGCAGCTGCAAATAAATTAATGATATTTTCACAGAGACGAGCCCAAACTTTAAATTTGGATTACAGGTAACCAGCTCGCAGTTTCACAAAGCAACAATATATCTTCTTGCTGAAAAGGCACAACAAGCGCTGCGTAAAGCACAACATGGATGGCCTGTGGCACAGCTGGAGCGCTTCACTTATGTTTCATTGCAGGTGATTAGAAACCATTAACAGACTAAAAACCCGGCAGCGGTGTTTGGCATTAAGCGCTCACTCTCACTAAACACGAGAAGCAGATAAAGCTAAGCAGACCCAAATACCAAAGCGCATACTGGCCGGGGCAGTTTAATGAAGGCGCAGCGATCCCGATAACAACACAAAGGAAGTGCGATAGAAAAACAAAGAGGAAGATAAATGCGCTCAGATCGGAACTTCTTTATGCATCTGCAAAAGTCCAGACTGCTAAAAAGCTTCATTTTCCACACAAAATAAAGTCACCGACACGCTTTCCCCGCTGCGCGAATCACTGAGCACAATGCGCACGCAAAAGTGAGCAGACAAAGCCAAACAACGGGGATGCTGCTCCTACCTTTGCACGGCAAAACAAAGCCATCCTCCCCCCTCGAAATAACTTGTTTCTTCCGTGTTCCGCACCTCTTAAACCAGACTCGGCTCACCAAATCACCATTTTGGGAGATAAGAGGAAGACAAACGCGGCGCTTACCTTTTTGTTAGTTCCTCTGTCTGCCTGCGGTGCGCCGGTGGGTGTCTGCGCTCCTCCGCTCCTCTGTACATTCAAACCGGGGACCAGCAGCAGCCGCGGCGGCAGAGCTGGTTGGGAGGTTGTTGAAGCGCGCTTGGGCTTGTTTGGTGGGCGGCGTGGCTCTCCGGTGTTTTCATCCCGTGTTCCCAGGCAGCCCTCCCACTCCTTCACTCGCGCTGCACTCGCTCAGCCTCCTCGTCAGCGCGGATACGCCCTCTCACTGTGAGCTCAGGGCACAATAATGTGCATAAATAAATACATGACAGGCTGCAGGTATCAGAGGCAAACAGGCTGCGCTGTCCTGCTGCACCGCTGAGCTCCGTCTGTGGATTTAAGTGCGCTGGAAAATGCATGTACAGTTTTAAAGTGGAAACAGATGCCCGTAGGGGTACAGTCTGTCCTTTTTGACAAGTGCCATTCAGAAAAGCTGTCTGCGTCCCCTTCTGAGCCCCTTTCATGTGTTATAATAGCAACTAATCTGAACCCCAGATGCACAAAACCCCACCATGTTTGACCCAGTTTCACCTCTGCTCTCCCATCCACGGCCAGTCTCTTTGGCCTATTTGTCGCCCCTTTTCAGCCCCAGCTGCCCCTTATTACCCCCAGCTCCTTTAACTTTTGTTAAAATACTCCTCTGGTTGTCCTAGTTTTCAAGTGGCCTCCATTGTACATCTTAAGTGCCCAGCCAGCAGGGTCCATTCATGCATTTTCAGTGTCATTCCCCCACCCCCTGCCAGCACACATAGGTGGGCCCCATATAGGATAAGTAAGGGCACACATTATGGGCCCCATACGGGTTTGTCCGCAGTTTCCATGGTGGCCCTACGTGGATTTGCCCAGATAGATATTAAAAGACCCTGAAAACATGCTCATTTGGACCCAGATGGTTGACTTATATGAGGCCCATGCATGGTCCATGCATAGCCTATGCATGCATGGACCATCTGGGTCCAAATGAGCACATTTTCAGGGTATTTTAATATCTATCTGGGCAAACCCATGTAGTGCCACCATGGAAACTGCGGACAAACCTGTATGGGGCCCATAATGTGTGCCCTTACTTATCCTATATGGGGCCCACCTATGTGTGTTGGCAGGGCCGTTACCATTTCATCTTGAAGGCTCTTCTCACTTGCATGACATTTCCATGTGTACCTCCAGTAGGCAGCCTCCTCCACCATCTAGGAGCTCAGTGGGTTGTCTTCACAACATTTAAAGGCCGTTGTGAAATGGCATTAGCCAGTGAGCCACAACAATAAAACCACTGCAAGCTTAAGTGGCAAATATTGATTGTGTTGTTAAATGCAATGATCTGGTGGGGAAACTATGCATCTAACACCCACTTAAACACTTTTACAGACCAAACCCCCGATCGCAGCAGCGCTCTCCAACCGCAGCAGCCTCCCCCAGCAGATCAGTGCGCTCCAAACCATCGATCAGGGGCAGCTTGAGGAGCGTAACAAGAAGCCCAAGGCTTCCTGTTTCTCCTTCATGGTCATTCTAATGAGACGTTTTAATTATGTGATCCTGGCTTTTGATTTGGGTTAAAGCAGTAGTTTTAGTTCCCTCAGTGTTTCCCTGTTCCCTACTCTCTGTGATCAGGATTTTCTTGCATTAGTTTTACATGTCCAATTCTAATAAAAAGGTGGGATGTTGTGTAAAATGTAAATAAAAATAGTGACTTGCACGTCTTATAACCCTATATGTTATTCTTAGTAGAAAACAATAACGCCTCTCGTGTTCTCTGAGGCAAAGCTCGTTAAAAAACTGACTGAGGTAAAGTGGAAAACTGTTCGGGGGTCAGACGACTGCAAATTGGAAATTTTTTTTGGAAAACGTGGACACCACGTTCTCCAGATTAAAGATGAGGTGGACCATCCAGCTTGTTGTCAGCACTCGGTTCAAAAGCTGGCGTCTCTGATGGTGTGGGGGTGCAGCAGCGTCTATGGAATTCCCAGCTTGCACATCTGGAAAGCCACCATCAGTACTGAAAGGCGTATGCAGGTTTTAGAGCAACATATGCTCCCACCCAGATGATGATTTTTTTCAGGGAAGGCTTTGCATATTTCCATCAAGACAACTCTAAACTGCATACTGCATCTACAGCATGGCAGAGGATTGAAGGTGCTGAGCTGAGGTTGGTCTCCACGGGAGCTTAAGGATTCCCAGGAGAGATGTTCTGCAGAAAGCCACGAAGAAATGTCCACGATTGCTTTGTAAATGGTAAATGGACTAGCTCTTATATAGCGCTTTTCTACTCTGACTGAGCACTCAAAGCGCTTATACACTGTTGTCCACTGTTGTGATTCCTTTTCCAGCTGTGATACCTCCTGAGAAGACTGCAGTGAGTCAAGCATAAATGGCTACACACAAACAGTGACCAGTGCATTGATAACCTTGGCTTTATGTGTGTGGTTTTAATATTGTGGCTGACAAAAAGTGATGTCAATTTTGTCATGCGGCGGTGAGCTCAAAGGTCCCTGTAGACGTCTGCGTGCCTGCCAGTTTTCTGTGACGGTGCAGATTTGTCCATTTACATCACAATGCACCGACTAGGCGTGAGTCCCAGGCAGTGGACTTCAGAGAAGCACAATAGGCCATCACGACTCCAACAGAGAACAATGGAGGCTCAACTCACAATTCTTCCAGAAGAGGTGAGGTTGAGCCCAGTTTTAGTTTCAGTTCTGATTTCCTGTCACTGTTTGGTTACATTTAGGCACCAAAACTACTTGGTTAGTGTTCGGAAAATATTACATTGTGCTCAAATTTCAAGGCTTTCACTGTCCACTGGAGATTTTACCTGCACTCGTGTACAGTAGAGCACATTTGACTAGCCATACAAATGGAAATTATTACAAGTGGCAAGGCCTCTTAGCAGAATAGGATTAGAAGCGGGTGAGGCCCCATTAGTCCTCTGTTGTGACTGAGGTGCCCCTGTTGTTGATCCAATTATTCCTTTTTATTAACACGAACAAATCAATGTTTGACCTCGAAACTTCTCTGGTCAGCCTGCTGTTTATTGTGATTAAAATGTGCACGTATATCAGAGGAAAAAATTAGGACAAAAACCACAATCCAAAAATCAGATGTTACATTTAAAGACCTTTAAAAATGATACTTTTCCAGCTCGTTCCTGCTCACTAGAACTTAACTTATTTCAAGCCATTGTTACTCAAGCAAATAAAAACAAACATACAGTAAAATCTTTTTTTAATCACAGCACAAGGCGCCCTAAAAGAGAAAGAGAGGGTTCTATTTAATATAATAGATTGCAGTGGATGAGAATATTGGTATATTCCCTCACAGGAAATTCAAAGAAATACCAGAAATGATAAAGTCTGATCCTCTGAGAGTATTATGGGGATATTATAACCATTTTCTGCCAGTGAAGGAGCTTTGATTTGCTTCAAAAGTGATTTCACCATCAGATTGAACATTAGAATTAAATGCGATGAGTTATTAAAAGCAATGGCAAACGGCGTCCATGAGCAGACAGCTGAGGTAGATGCAGGGAAGTTTCTCAGTTAATTATTAAAGGGAGGCCTTAAGGATGCATTTAACAAGATGCTAAATATACTGTACATGTGACTGTGTGTGCTTGAGCTTCTTTGAAGCCACCTGCGCTGCAGACCTAAGCCTCAATCCCTCTGGAGTTCAGTGACTGTATTGCTGCAGCCTTTAATACATTTGCTTTAATTATGGAGGATAAGGCGTTTGCATTTGTGATGCATCGAGACTCTGAAATGGCAACCTGCCCCTGGAGTCCGCAAATGTCTGACAGAGCTTCGGGCTCCAGGGGAGTTTGGGAACTCTCATGCAAGATTGAGTTAATGGAAACAGATAGGACATCTGAAATGCTAATGCTGACTTTTTGGTGCCTGAATCAGGCTGCGGCTCATCGGAGTCGCTGGTTCAAATACGTCGTTGAGCTTGTGATAGAGGCATGCGCTTGTCATGGAAGAGCAACACTAAGCATTAGCTTACCCTCACTAAAATGTTGTCCGTTCTGCTTTGCAATTACAGACAAATTGTTTGCCAGAAACAAAAGAGTTGTGCTCGTAAGAGCAACTTAAAGAAAAGCAGCCACTTTATTCCCTCAGAGAGCAGCAGTGCTTTGCTCTGCCCCAAATTTCTTACCCTTTGTTCCACAAAAAATAAATGCATACAAAAACAAACAATAATACAAAGCGTGCTCTCCATTGACATCCACATTTGCTCTGTCCGCCCACATGCAGTTAATTAAACTACACGCATGGCTCAGCCTGCTTGTCAGGCCTGCCAGTCATCAGCGCAGTGTGACAATGATCTGACCATCACCGGCTTAATTGGCATTCAGTAGACACACTCCCCTCCTCACTGTAGGCTAAATAAACACACAGGCAGGCAGGATGCAACCTTCAGTCCTCATCTCTGCTGATCGATAGCCCTGCAGCAGCTGACCGGACACGCAAGAAACAGCTGCAGGAGGATTTTTTTTAAACCTGTAAATTTGGCTTAAAGAGGCACTGCACATGAATAGTGCTACTAAAGCTGGACAGGTGCGCTGTGGGAGCTCTGGTCTATTCAGAACAGCAAGTCAAAGCACGGCATCGGGGTAAAAACTGCCGGAGATGTGTGGACCAGAAACACAGTCGACACGTCATCACTTAAAGAGAAGAGAGAAAATGTCCATTTAAGGTCTCTGCACAGTTCCTGTGGGATTAAAACTACACAGTTTGTCTGATAACTGAAGACTGATGTGACCTCAGTCGTACAGACCCAGAGACCAGTCTGCAGCCATCGCGAGGTAAAAACTGTTGATGGTCGTCAGTGTCTCTGGGTATACGGTGCTGCACCAAAAGCCTCCTTGCAATTCCTTTGGTCACTTGTAGACTGCCATGGCTGCCTGTAGTTTGCATGGAAGATGTCGCCTTGTCTGCAAACACTCGCCAACCACCTTCCAAGCAGTTGTGAAACTGAAACGTGCAACACAAACAGGAAATGGAGCGCGTTTGCCTTCACAGCAAAAGCTGTGCCTTTGGACACGTGTGGGTTGCAGCAGTAAGGTATAACTTTTACTTGAAAAGAGAACATTCTCATTTTCTATTGGTACTTTTGCAAGTTTTACTACCACTCATCTAGTAGCAAGTGAGTTTTTGCATGTAAGTTGGGGTCTCCTGTGTGATCTGCTAGCAAAAGAAACACTGAAGGTGGTTTTTGGTGGAGCACCATCTTTACAACCGATTTCACCAGCAACCCGTCACCAACCAGTCAGGGAATTCTTCCCTAGCAACAGGAGACTGCGAGGGCCTGTGGGGCCTTACATCACCAATCATAGCTCAGTCTTTCAAGACTTCATCATTAGGAATGATTGAGTGATCAAAAATAACCGTGTAAATGTACAGTGGAAAATAGGTTGGGAAAAGCCTAAAAAAAACTATCATGCACTGCACAAAGACACTGCAACCTCTTGCCCTTTACTATTTTAGGCGGGAAAGAGCGCTCCAGACTCTTATTGGTCACCAGTTGGCTTCACCAAAAAAAAAAAAAACACTTTGGTTAAGTGAAATCCATGTTTCAAATCACTGGGTGTCTCTGTGATAAATGGACTGGTACTTATACGGCGCCTTTCTACTCACTTGAGCACTTAATACTGCAAGTGGGTAACTTGCCCAAGGGCACTTCAGCATGCAGACTGGAAGAGCGAGGAATCGATCCACCAACCTTCCTATGTTCCTGTATGACCTGAGCCACTGATGCTGTGGAGGATATTGCATCACAAGGTTGGATGCTCACATCTTTCACACATTGAGCGTTATTTAAAATACATTAAACAACATTTCCTCTTTATGACGGTATAAATCCTGTGAGGCACTCTCATGGTTTAGATTGATTTTATTGTTTATTGTTCAGGATTTTTCTGCATTTTTTTTCTTTGAATACTTGCTTCTCTTTTCATTTCGGTCAGTTTTACTTACGCTCTTTGTTCTTTGTTTGTGCACGACCTTTTTGTCCATACACCACCAGTTGTCCACCTCCCACTTGCCAGATTATCTTTGAACTTTTTCAAGCTTCTGTTTATTGTTAGTTTCTTTGCTCATGGATTCCTGTACTATGGAGCAATCTCAGCATTCCCAGGATATCTTTTCCTTGTCTGGCCTCACCTATCCTTACATCATCTGACCAATCAGGAACATGGACATGTCCACTGACAGCAGCGCAGCAGCTGATCTACAAACAGACTCTGACAGATTCTTTAATATTGTTCCACTAAATTAATATTTAGATGGGTGGAGGACAGGTTTAGGTGTTATTCCTTCAGCTGCAGCCCCGGTGGTGTTTAACAGTCTGACAGCAAGAATTAATATCAAAACAGAGTTCACACAAGAAGAACAAGAGCCAAAAGTAATGAAACGTTAAGGAAAAGTTAACCTATAAAAATGAGTTTTCAGCAGCCGACCTGACGGGAGGAAGCCTGTTCCAAAGTTTAGGAGCTACAATCTGCACGACCTACATGCAACTTTGATATGAGGTCAACAGGAGGGGAAAAAACAAAGACAAAAGTTGCCTCTAAGAATCCGTTTACTACGATCCTGATCACAGAGTTCTGCTGTGTCAGTTCTGCCTTTAGTTTAACTTCCTAAACATTATTTTCCTACCCTCGTGCCTCGCTGGTTTGACTGTGTTCCCCAGCTGTGTCCTCTCCCCCGAACTGCCTCATTTGTATTTAAGCTGGCAGATTGCTTCAGGTTTTTGTTACGTCCTCCTTCATCTCTCATTGTGTGTCTCCTGGTCTAAAATGGAATTCTGAGCTAAGTTTTCACCTCCAGAGTTCTGCATTTGGGTCCACACTGTCACAGATTACTGATCCTCATTAGGGAAAGACAAAGACTTTAGACCCTCCTTCTGTCCACACACTGGTGTCTGAGCATCTTCTGGGAATGGTGATACCATTTTCCAGAGCATTGATCATTGACCCATAGGTTGGGAGTTTTGTCCTTGTTGAAGTCAAACCCCATTATGACCCTGGAAACCCAGAATTGACTCCAAATCCTGACATATAGAACATTCCTCTGGTTTGCAGCTCTTCCATGCCTTTCCTCTGCTCCTCAGCCCGGAATAAAGACTTGGATTTTACTCTTCCTGCCTCTGGCATCATGACATTTCAATTTGAAGCCATTAATGTTTGCTGGTATAAGTGAGTGACCAATTTGCATGAGAAGAACACTTTTTATTAATATTATTTGAATGTGAAGTTTTAAAACTCCTTCACTCAAGTTTGGTGCGCTTACATGTTCTCCTTTTTGTCCCAGTAACCTTTAAAGCTGCTCTTTCAGTTGCTATTTATTCTGGCACGTCTCATTTTGAGTTGAAAACAAGCACCTTCCACCTGTTTCACCCAATTATGGGAAGTCTTTCCTGTAGCTGCAGTTCCCTATTCATGTGATACTTTTCATCATATTCCACAAAAAAATCTGCGACTTTGTGATTGCTCTCAATTTTCCGCCTTGGGCGCACACAGCTTTTCTTCAGAGCCGTTTAATACAAGCCAGATTTTAGAAAAATGTGTTGACTTTGGCAATTAAAATGTGGGCCACTGTCTTAATATGTGGGTCACGAGGACGAGGCCTAAAAAACCTGTGCAGGCCCACATAAGCTGACCGGGTGTCCCTCTCTAATCTGTCGGGATTCCTGCTGAAGCCTGCACACATGGATGGAAATGGGCAATAATATTGCAGTTGTGCGTTATCGAAGCCGCTGGAATAATTGCCCCGAATCTTGTCTGTAATTAAGGTTGCATAGAGCGGCGCAGGATCAATTTTGGTATTTGTTAAGAATTATTATCTATTGTGAGCATTTCTCCAACCATTCAGCCTTCCTGAATATCCCTGCAAATGTTGAAGTGCTCATCAAGAGCCTCTAACGACGACTCAAAATGCTACACAAATTATCAGCAGGTCTATTGTGTCTCCTTCATGGTCATCTGCTGCAGCAGGACTGGATCGGTCTTATTTATTGGGCTTCAAACATGTGAACTCAACAGGATATTTGTGTTTCCTCCTGCTCTTCATTCATTCATGTGTATATTTTGTCTGTATTTTTTAGCCACTGCATGCATCATCCATGCATATCATATACTGTTGTTTTCTATTTGTCACACGAGCACTTCTGTGCATGCTGTAGGGCGCCTTATATAAAAGACAGTTTGATGCAATGTGAAATTTTTGTCTGAGACTACAGAGGAGGCTGTCATTGTTCATTGCTGATGGGGAAGCTGCTGCCTTCCTGCTGACAAAAGCTGTAGCATCAGTGTGGGAGGAGAAAGCAAGCAGAGCTCCGGTCTGTTTGTTCAGTGCAAACACACCTACAGTTACTGTTTGCTCAGGTGCTAGTAATGGTCAAAATATCATGCATAAATATTCCACATTATTCCATGTTGCTTGCTCCTCTTCTGCACTGATCACTGTGTCTGCCTCACATCATCCTCATCATCACTGTGTTAGACCAGTTCATTTGTGTTCAAGTTCAACTTAAAGCCAATTATGGCTGAAAAATGTCACCACATGCCGGCTGTGTTTGCCTCCTGTTTGTTGTTCCTTTGCTATCTCCGTGCCGCCCTCATCACTGCAGCTATCTTTATCTCAGACGTCTCTAATTTCTATTTGTTCGCCTCTCGCTTCTCTTGGACTGACGTTTAGATTAGTTTATTTCAAACGAATGAAAAATGAAATGCAAAAGCAACATACATCAGTGAGGTTGGAATCAGACATGCACAAAAGCATGACAGTGGAAATGTTTTAAATCCGAGAGGGAGGAGGCAGAAGTTTATCACTTATCAAGGCCCGTAAAACCACCAAAAATACAAAGGAAGGTTCATACAGGCTGCCTACGTTCTGCAGTTATGTGCACATGAGAATAATAATAATAATAATAATGGACAATAGTGATAACCTCAGGACCACAGGAGTGAGAACAACCAAACAGAGAAACCAAATGACTCGTTTACAGAGCCAGCTCTTCATTAGAGTTTCTGTACTGGTGGGTGACCTGTCTCAAGGCTAACACAGAGACCCACAACCATTTACCCTACAGCCAATTTAGAATCCCCAGTTAACCTAACAAGCATGCCTTAATGCAGTTCAGTAATACCTGAGTGAACCCACATAAGCACAGTGTCTTGGCCCTGCTGCTTATTATTGAATACTTTATTCTGAGTTTGTCGATTTATCTGCTCAGTCTTGAATTCTCAGACATTTCCCTGTTTAGTTACTTCCTGTTTTATTTTAGGATAATCATTTGTGTCTCGTATTTAGTCTTACATCTCTTGTCTCGTTACCCCTGATTAGCTTCAGCTCTTCTTGTTTTCCCAGGATCGCTCCTTATCCTGTCTGCGGATCCTCGGGTTCCCTTTGTCCTTTGTCCTCCCCATGTTTGTTTTATAGTTCTGGATTTTGTTCTGGGACACCAAATAAAGGTTGGATTGTAATTTATCCTCATCTGTCTGAGTCCTGCGTTTGGGTCCTTCCTGCTGAGAACATGCTAACGCCACACAGGTCAAATATCTGCCTGCATATATTAGAGTGTGTATACAATGGAAAGGTTGTATTCTGACGAAGCAGCACAAACTTGAGGAAAAATTCTGAACAAATTTGTCTATACTTTTACCCCAGGAGGGGGTCGCAGCACTTGAAGCAACTGGGAGCAGCCGTACCACCTACTGACAAAAATCCTTACAGTGAATCTATGCTCGCCTTTGTCGTCCTCACAAACAGCAGCATGAGACAAAAGTGACACCACAACAGCTGGACCGCGCTGTGTTTAGGTGTTGCTTCAGATTGTTGTGCGAACCTAATTTTTGTTGTGTTGGCCTTTGGCAACATGTGACCAAAATCCAGTCTAACCCAGTCTGTTACATAAAAATGTATGTATGAGTGGGTATAAGGGTATGTGTGGGTGGCTGGACCTGAGTCTGAGCATTCTTGTGCCTTGCCTCCCTGCTGCTTCCTGGTGGCCGCTCCCCCCCCCCCCCTGAAGCCCCTGAGCCGGACGGGGTGTTCTGGGGCGGGGGGCGGCCTGCTCTCCTGGTGGGT
>VUQK01011370.1:59166-70274 GCA_015106715.1 Bujurquina vittata
AAGCAGCTTGCACCCCCCCCCCCCCTTTCTTCCACTTATCTGGGGCCGGATCGGGGGGGGGGGGCAGCCTACACAGAGAAGCCCACACCTCCCTCTCCCCGGCCACCTCCTCCAGCTCGTCCGGGGGACGCCGAGGCCTTCCCAACTCAGCTGATCTCTCCAGCATGTCCATGACTGCAGGCATGTTTGGAGGAGCAAAGGTGAGGCTTTCAAGTGTCGAGCATGGTGGTGGTGGCATCATGCGCTGGGGCTGTTTGCATGTCACAGACATTGCACCAAAGGGATGGGGTGATGAAGAAAGTGGACTAACTCCAAATTCAATTTAACAGGACAAGGAGCCCAAAGTGGTTTTAGAATGGAAAAAGCCGGCTAACATTAAGCTGCTGGAATGGCATTCCCAAAGCCCCGACTTCAACTCTATTAGATTAGATTAGATTAACTTTATTAATCCCTTTGAGAGGGTTCCTCTATGATGAGTGTGTGTAAACTTCAAACTGTACTTTCCACTGCTGCATTTACCTTGCGCTGAAGGTGACATCTACAGATGGATTTGAGGATAAAGAGTGTCATCATGTTAAATCATCATCAAAAAAACAGTTTGAGCCTTTATGAGAGACTGCTGTAGATGACCTTTTGTTGTTGCTATACTTTTTTATGCATTCAGGTCTTCAATTTATAATTAGGTTGGTACAAAAATGAAGATGCAGAATTGGAAAAAACAAACTATGTGCACATGTATGAAGCTTTCATTTTTTATCTTTATTCGCACAAAGCTTCTAGCAAGCACACACACAGCTTTACAAAACAGGCTGAAAAGTGATAAGACATCTGCTGACTCATCCCGCGACTGACCGCCTCACCGCTGCCTCGCTCCTTTCACCCTATTTTCCCCTGAGCATTTCCTTCCAAAAAACATAGATGGGCAGGGGGGGGGGCTTGATGAAAATTTACCACCACCTTCTGCTTCGGTTGCTATCATCCAATCAAATCCCCCTTTCAATCTCAGCTCAATGAGGAAGAGATAGGAGTTAAGGTGACCTCGTTCTGAAAAAGGCGGGCGAGGTTGAATAATTGGATACTCTGACGTGAGATGGAGTTTATCCCAGGTAAAAAAAATTGTAAAAAGGCCCTCACTGACCTGCTTTCCCAGAGGCTCTGCACAGGGATGGATGTTTGTGAATGAGAGTAATCACTTTACAGAGGATAAGATGGGGCTGCTGCTCCTTGAGCCTCTGAAACAACAATCAGTTTAAGCTTGCTGAGAGGTAAAAATGCGCCAGAGATTGACTTTAGTTATCTTTGCTGCAAAGGATGTGGCCATAGGTAAGACCTTATCCAATAACTGATATCTTATCAGTAACTGGATGGATTACCATGATTTTTTTCTGAGGACATTTGTGTCCCTCAGAGTGCACGTCCTGCTGACGCTGATCATCCCTGACCTTACTGATACTGGCTCTTAGCATGGACAGATAAAAGATGGGCGTAGCCACAGTTATGCTACATCTCTGCATTTTGAAGCCTTAATGTTAGCATTTTAGTGACGTTTCAGGGGAATACAGGCTTGTTATCTTGAGATAAATATCATTTCAAACTGTGTGTTTTGCACTAAAAATATCACCTGATTAGCATCCAGAAGTGTTGAAATCATCCACTATATAATACTATATCATCCACTATATAGTACTATATCACCCAGTATATAGCGCTATATCATCCACTATATAGCGCTATATCACCCAGTATATAGCCCTATATCATCCACTATATAGCGCTATATCACCCAGTATATAGCCCTATATCATCCACTATATAGCGCTATATCATCCACTATATAGCCCTATATCATCCAGTATATAGCGCTATATCATCCACTATATAGCACTATATCGTCCAGTATATAGTACAAAGCAAAAGTACATTTATTTGCCCCCTTCTGGACTTCCGTATTTGTCACACTTAAATGTGATCATCAACTGAATTTTAGGATTAGATAAAGATAACCCAAGTATATACACAATGCAGTTTTTAAATGATGATTTCATTTATTAAGGGGAAAAAAGCTACCCCAACCTGCCCCTGTGTGAAAAAGTAATTGCCCCCTAAACCCAATAACTGGTTGCGCCACACTTGGCAGCAGGTCTGCAGTAACTGTGAGTCTTTCATGTTGCTGGGGAGGAATTTTGGCCCACTTTTCTATGCAGAATTGCTTCAATACAACCTCACTGCAGGGTGTTTGAGCACGAACAGTCTGTTTACGGTCATGTCAAAACTTAATTTAAGTCTAGACTTTGATGGCGCCACTCCAAAACATTTATTTTGGGTTGTGTTTTTTCGGTTTGTTTGTTTGAGTCATCAAGAGGTGGGCTTGGTGGTATTTTTCACATTTTTGTCCTGCTGCATAAAGTGAGCTTAGGGGCATGAACTCTCTCTGGATTTTCCGGGAGAGAACAGAATTAATGGTTTCATCAATTATGGAAAGTCGTCCAGGTCCTGAGGCAGCAAAGCAGCCCCACACCATCACACTACCACCACCATGTTGTTAGTTTTACACCAGATGTAACGGGACTCAAACCTTCCAAAAAGTTCCACTTCGGTCTCGTCAGTCCTCAGAATATTTCCCCAAAAGTCTCGGGGATCATCCAGATGTTTTTTTTGACAAATGTGAGACAAGCCTTTGTGTTCTTGTCGGTCAGCAGTGGTTTTCTCCTTGGAGCTTTCCCATGGAGGCCATCTTTGTCCATTTTTATCTCTTTCTGATTGTTGAATCGTGACCTCTGACCTTAACTGAGCCAAGTGAGGCCTGCACTTCTTTAGATGTTTTTTTTTCTTTGTCCTCTCCCCTCAGCCCCCCTCAGCAGATGGCTGCCCGTCCCTGAGCCTGGTTCTGCTGGAGGTGTCTTCCTGTTAAAAGGGAGTTTTTCCTTCCCACTCTCACCAAGTGCTGCTCATAGGGGGTCGTTTTGACCGTTGGGCTTTCACTGCAGTATTGTTGGTCTTTACCTACAATACAAAGCGCCTTGAGGCGACTGTTTGTGGTGAATTGGCGCTGTATAAATAAAAGTGAATTGAATTGAATTAGATGTTGTTCTGGGTCTTTTGTGACATCCTGGATGAGCCGTTGATGCGCTGTTGGAGTAATTTTGGTAGTTTTTGGGTTTTATTTATTTTCTTCCTCAACAGAACACTTTGTTGCCACTTTCTTTAAAAAAAAAAAAAAAGCTAATTTGCTGCACCGAAGTAGGACACGGGGAATGGGAATGACCTGGTGCTTTCACTCTCTTCGATTACAGGGAATTATAGATGAAAACAACCTGTTTATCAGGTTATTCTTGAGCATTTAAAAATGATCCCTTTAATTGTGTCCTCGTAGATTCCTGAGTTGATTTTGCCTCTCAGAAATATGCTCTCTGATGCAGTTCAAACCAGCCTGCAGTGTTTTTGTCTTTGAAGCCAAGCTGAGCTGAATTCTGGGGAATATTACAGTAGAGGTCTCCTCAAACACGCCCCAGTAAATCTACTGAGGTGCAAATTAGTACTGGGGAAACTGGAAAGTGTAGCTTCTTCCACGATAAGATAAAAGATTAATAAAATATGTTATAGGTTTGTAGTTTTTTCCTGAAGTTTGATGTTTAGGAGTGCACCGTCAACCCTCACAGACGTTTACTGGAATCCACTAAAAATGATGAAATAAAACATTCTGACTTGTGTAGGAAGCAAAAAAAAAAAAAAGTAGAGGAAAGCAAAAATATATTTCAGTCTTAGATTCTTCAAAGTAGACTCCTTTGCTTTGATAACAGCTTTGCAAACTCTTCATTTTCTCAAACAGCTTCTTAAAGTCATCACCTGAAGGAGTTTACACAGACGCTCAGCACTTGATGGCTGCTTTCCCCCCCCTCTGTGCTCCAGTTCTTCCCAAACTTCCACGCCGGTAGTGCAGCAGATAAGTAATGGAAAAACTTCCAAGATCTTCCCCAAGATTGTGAGAGTTTGTGTGTTTTTGGTTTGTGTACTTGTTGGGGCCGGCACTCTTTCCTGACATTTCTTGTTGGTTTGGGAAGTTTTTGAAATCCAGGATTAAGGAGGAGCGATGCAGTTTTGATCCTGGTCGTGGAACGCAGAAGCAGCCTCAAGAGGTTTTTGAGGAATTTGCTCCACCGGTCTTGAATAAACTGCAAACAAACACGCAATAAAGTAATGAAGGGGGGAGCCGTTGGGTTTCGCTGGCCCTTATATTTCCACACCAAACTGGCGAACCGTTTCCTCAATCAGCTGGTGTGGCCGGCTGCTGGAATGTCATCAACACAAGCCTCGATGCGCCCTTCACAAAAATCTTCCTGGAATTCTCGACACGCTCTGAAGCCTCGACACAGGAAGACATCGCTGGTGTCTGAGTTTGAGTCCTTGCTCCAGCTATAGCTCAAGTCCACATTGGGGGGGGTTAGCATCCAAATGTGAAGCGGCTGAGATGAGAATTAGCGCCTCCAGTCTGAGGCCATGTTTGTCAGCTGGAAAAGGGAGGCATGGCTGCTGTGGGTCAGGAGAGCTGCTGCCCCAGATGGAGGAGTTTAAACATGCAGCATCTGCAGGGTTGTGGTAAAGAGAGCTGAACGTGAAAGCGAAGCTGGCAGTTTGCTGGTTGGTGTGAGGTCCATTCAGGGGATAAAGCTGAAATACAAGTATAGCCTCACTTGCCTGATGCCTAGTGGTAGCAAATGTATGTTATTTATGGCCAAAAGAAGCTTCTGAGTAATTTCAGACTTCTGAAGTTGCCTTCTGTGAGGTCAAATTTGTATTATTTGATAATGAGATCATTCAAAAATTCCAATTTGGTGGTTTCATGTAAAAAAAAAAAGATTGATAATGGGCTTTATCAAAAGAGAAATCATAAGAGTGCGTGTGAAGTTATTACTGCACTGCTGGCCTCAGGATGGGTGCTTGTGGAGGTCAAGCAGCCCTCAAAGAGCGTTTTGGTTCATTGTAATGAAGAGATAATTAAACAGGCTCGACTGGAGCGCTGCAGAAACAGAGGGAAGGCAAAAGTTTGTGAGAGGATATGACGATTTCCTGAAGGCAGTTTATGCCAGCGTAAACTCAGTCTGAGCCACCAACAAAGAAAAGTAGAAACTGCTTGTTTGTTCATTCATCGGCCAGCACGAGCTCTGGTTCCAAGTGTGTGTTGGCGTCTGTAAGATTGGCAGAAACGTTTTGGACTTCCTGCCTATTCACACACAAAAAAACACAAATTTCACACAGGGGAGAAAAAACAGGAGAAGAAAAGAACATCTTCCTGCAGAAAAACTCAAATTGCTGCGGGAGTTCATTGAAAACCAGAATGTTATCCGAGCATGTTCTCATCCCAAAGTGCCACATTATGGTATGTTATCACATTCAGACCTTGGTGTTTTATTTCAGGTCACCTTTTGCCTGCCCCTACTCGCCAGTTAGGTTTGGGGACTGAAAACTAGCCTGATGGCAGTGAATGGACCATATTTGTAGTTTTTCCAGTACTCAACTGAGCTGCAAGTAGAAAAGATTAAGGCCGAATATATCTGCGATCGGGTGCTGTGGGATGTTTCAGAGCATACTTCAGACTGGATAATTCACTGACCAGGGCTAGCACAAATAAAATCAAGCTTAGATTATTTATTAACCAAGAGAGAAATGTGCAACAAGGAAAGAGCTCCCAAGGGAGGAGGTTGGAGTGGGGAACTGAACCAGGATTTGGGCCGGAATGTCTCCTTTCTCCTTAGGCAGGGAAGGAGGATTCCTTCCAGAAGGTGAGTACAATTTAATGATGATTTCCAGACAGGGAGGGACGCTAATGGGAATGCAGATGGACACAACATGGCTCCAGAAACAATTCAAGTTTATTTAAAGAAAACCTCTGAACAGGGGAGAGAGCAGGTAAGAAGCTTCCTTTTAGGAGCTTCATGGGGGTTTCTGAAGAGGAAAGGACAAGAGGGAGCTGTTCAGGGTGAGAATCATAGAGACACTTTGAAATCTTTGTTTGATTGTGTACACGTTTGCTTTTCTTTAGCAGAGGGAAGCAGGCAGGCCAGAGGTGAGCGGTGGACTGCAGACAGGCAGGTGAGTCGCAGGCAGGTATTTTTTCCTGGGCGGGCTGCAACCAGCTTGTGACCAACAGGTGCAAAACCCTGAAGAGCTCTCACACATTGGCATCAGGAAAGAGAGTTAACATGGCGGGAGAGGACCACGGCGAGGGTTAGGGTAGGTAGTATCCACCCACCCCGCCTGTCTCAGAGGACTAAATCCCACACCCATCAGGATTAAGACACGATGCTGACAGTATCTACAGCATGCTGTCCTTTACATGCCATGCAGATTGTGCTGTAGAAGGCAGGACGCTCTGATTGTCCCGCCCTCGCAGTCTTCAGATAACGCAGCGCCTGAGGAGCAGCATGGAGCGGCTCGGGGGATGAATGTCTCAGCTTGATGGACAACACCGAGAGTCTGGCTGCGGACGTCTTCAAAAAAGGGGAAAAAAAAGCTGTAAATCCACACAGTTTGTGTTTCTCGCTGCATCTCACTCTGCAGACACTGTTAATCTCACTGTCGCTCCACTTTCTCACCCAGATTTCCTCTTCTGTCCGTCTCACTTTCAGATCGCTCTGTCTTATTAATTCTCTCATATTTCTCAGGCTGTGGGTGATCAATGACCTCTCGCTAATTTACTTGGCAGCACATACAGTTCGAGTCGAGCGCTATCTGGCAAAGCTGCTGGTGGGCACAGTACATGTCAGCAGGCAGCCGTGTGCAAAGTATAAAGTTAACTGGCCTCTGAATATATCGGAGGCTGCATTAACATCTCAGTCGCCGCCTGAAAATGAAGCAGAGATTGAATTTTGAGGCCCACTGCTTCTTATTTCACAAAACTGACCTTCAGTTCTAATGCAAAGTGGAGATGGATGAATATATTATACGCTGTGTACAGAGAACCAGCCCAGCAAACAGTCCACATCGTGCAGAGGCTTTTGTATGTCAAAGGACCTCGTTACACAGGAAGAGACACAAAAGGCTTTAAAACAAGAGCAAAGAGAAACAACAGGTACAAAATACTACTGCAGAGAAATGCATGATGACAAAAGACCCCAACAAACTGAGCACAGCGTAACTAAAGGAAGGCCAAGAAATCAAACTCTGCCACATCCCCAGCAGCTCTACTCTTATCAGTGTCAGCTCAATACACTGGAGGCTGTCTGATACAAGAAAGACCACCTTCACTTTAATATTAAGTGATGACACGTGAAAATATCTCAAAAATAAAAACGAAACACAAAATTACTGCAAGCATACGGAAAACACTGTCAAAGAGAAAGATTTAAAATAACTAGAAAGAGAAACAAAATCAATACAAAGCCACGAAAAAATGACTACAAGGAAATAAAAAGATCCAAAATAACCACAAAGATGGAAAATGTCAGCGAGGACAAAAACATGAGTCAAAATATCCAGAAAAGGGACAGAAACTGCTAAAAGAAACAAAATTACTAGAAAGGCCGTTCACACCGGATGCGTTGCGTAAAAACAACACAAATGTCATGAAACGGTTGTGTGGCAGGAAGGACTGAGGACCCCAATGCAGGACACCAGACACGTAAACATAAATAACTTCCGGCTTTATTGCTGGAAAACAGAACTGGATGGGACCAGCCGCATAACTCAGGAAACACACTTCACAGGGATAGGACAGAGGGGAGATCGATGAAGACGGCACTGAAGGCACTGGAGGCACTGGAGGCTCTGGAGGCTCTGGAGGCACTGGAGGCTCTGGAGGCTCTGGAGGCACTGGAGGCTCTGGAGGCTCTGGAGGCTCTGGAGGCACTGGAGGCACTGGAGGCTCTGGAGGCTCTGGAGGCTCTGGAGGCACTGGAGGCACTGGAGGCTCTGGAGGCACTGGAGGCTCTGGAGGCACTGGAGGCTCTGGAGGCAACAGAGGCACTGGAGGCTCTGGAGGCACTGGAGGCTCTGGAGGCAACAGAGGCACTGGAGGCTCTGGAGGCACTGGAGGCTCTGGAGGCACTGGAGGCACTGGAGGCTCTGGAGGCACTGGAGGCACTGGAGGCTCTGGAGGCAACAGAGGCACTGGAGGCTCTGGAGGCACTGGAGGCTCTGGAGGCACCAAATCAGAGCTATCCCTAACACCGAAACAAAAGAACACAAAACACCATGACGACAAATTTCCAAATCTTTCAGATGCAAACCTGTCGTGTAACCTACATACACACTGGACGCGTTTTTGCGAATAAAACGCACTGTGAAAGAAGCAAAGTCGGCATCAAGCGACGACGTAATGAGGCTGAAAGGTGATGTCTTTTTCAGGGAAGGCCTTGTATACTTCAGCGAGACCGTGCTAAACTGCACTGATACAGCAGCTTGGCTTCGTAGTAAAACTGGCCCGCCTGCAGTCCGAAAAAGAGGAA
Source organism: Bujurquina vittata (assembly GCA_015106715.1). NCBI lineage: Eukaryota > Metazoa > Chordata > Actinopteri > Cichliformes > Cichlidae > Bujurquina > Bujurquina vittata. Next base: position 67,611 of record VUQK01011370.1, read on the forward strand.
GGAAGATCCGGGATATCGGACAGGAATGGGACAGCATTCCTCTCCCACAGGTCCAGCACTGCTCTCCTCGGCTCACAGATATCTATGGACTGTTGTTAGAAGAAGAGGGGATGCTACAGTGCACTACAATGATACATTTTCTGTGTTCCACTGTGAGTAAAATATGGGCTTATGAGAGTTGGAAATGATTGCATTCTGTGCATCATTGTAAAAAATGATTCAAAATAACAACAAAGAACAACTACAAAAAGCCAAAATCACTCCTGGGAGATCTAAAGAGGGACAAGCAGCTATTAAACACAAGTGAAAAGAGACTGAAAACACCTTGTGAGTGATGCTAAATGCTGAAGGCGTACCTGTGCAGTGCTAAATGAACTGGCCTCTGGGAGACTGTATTAACATCTCTGTCGCAGCCTTGAAATGAATCAGAAATTGAGGTTTGAGGACGACTGCTTCTTATTTCAGAATACTGACCTTCAGCTTCAATACCAGCAGGAATACATTATGCATACTTTATGCACTGTGTATAGAAACAGCCAAACTGCATCCACCGCTGCACAGTTTTCCCCTCCCGCCGTGTCCGCCGGTCTAACGACCTCGTTACAGAACGATCTCCAGGGAGGAAATTTCATGCATTTTGAGATGAACCAAACCATGACGGTAAATGTGTGCACTTTCACACCTGGACGGCACCTCTGCCCATCGGCACCATCTCCTCCCCACCTCTTATTCCAATTCAGCTCCACTAATCCATGAGAGAGGCGCAGCAGGGTCTCCAGAAATCAGTGGCTGGGTCAGATATTTCCTATCCACGAGGGATTATCTCAGCCTGCCTCGGGAAAGTAGGAGAAGAAAGGAGGAGGAGGGAGAAAAAAACTCCATATCTTGTGTTAACAGGCTCCAAAAAGCAGGCAGGGGATCAAGTTTTTCCTCGCTCTTGAGGTTCATTCATCACACTTAAAGGGATAAGCTAATTTTATGGGGAAAGCCTTAAATTTAGTGAGGATACCTTTCACTTTAGCTTTACATCAGAACATCAGCTGAGGGAAGCATCTGCGAGATACATGATTCAGGGTCTGAGCATCACAGATTTAATTAGGTTGTGAAAAGTGAGCGTGTGTTGTTGCGGAAGCATCGTGCCATTGTTCACAGCGGGAATCTTTCAAAGCGGGAATGGAGAGTACAGTAGTAAGTTTCTTTTCTCTTAGCAGACCACATGGCGGAGGCTTTCGTGCCATCTGTGCTTCACTTTCATCATCGTTGGTGAAAATGTGGCAGGTCTTATCGCTGGAGACGCACAAAGAGAGCTCCGCTGAAAGAGGACATTATGGTGTCTGACAGCATGAAGGCTGCAGATCTCAGGGTGTGAGGCTCCCACTGCTCTGTGAGTTCGAGTCTTGGAGAAAAGCGAGTGACAGGTTTGGTTCCCACAGCAGCTTATCTTTACGGTTCCTGCCATATGTTCATTTAGGGATGGAGATATTCAATTACAGAACATTAAAGGGGATCTATTCTGCTCATTTCCAACGTCTTATTTTTATTCTTGGACACTACTAGATGAGCTCTGCATGCTACACAGTCCACCCTCTCTATTAGAAAAGCTGATGGTCAGGTCCGAGTAAGAACACAAAGATGACCACGAGAAGGTTAAACAACTAAATAAAAGTGATTTAAAAGACTCAAACTATCATAGCATGACTCTTGTGCAAAAGAAAGAAGATGGAAAAAAATGACAAAAGAGGCTCAAATTGACAAAAAAAAAAAGAGTCAAAAAAAAGAAGGAGCTGGACACAAAAAATGAAAACACATAGATGGAAAATGGCTGCAAAAAGGCACAAAATAGCTACTTGAATATCCAAAATGACTCCAATGAGGAGCTAAACTTATCCGAGACTGACCCAACAGAGACCAAAGACAAAGAAAATAACTGGAGAGACACTGAACCCGTGCTCCAGACTTCAGGAAGTGATGTAATGTTTTTGTGAGAGCCTCACAGTTTTGTTCCTTTGACTAAAACTCTGGGATTTTCCACACAGTTTTCAGTTAGCACATAAAAAAAACACCACTTTAAGATTTTTGTTCTGCTATAAACAAACATTGCTTCAACATGACCATCACTGACTTCCTGTGTTAGTCATGAGGACCTTAAGAAAATGATGACCTCAGAAGCAGATTGCCACGGTGACCAACTTATGGACAAGCGCTCTGCAACCAGTTGCCGAGCAGTAGTGAAACTGTGAAACCAGAAGTGGATAACGATCACCTTCAAAGCAAGAATATTCTTGCGAGCATACGGCAATCAACCAAAGCAACCATAAGGAGGGTTAGGGTGCAGTGCCCTCTTTGTGACCAATTTCACCTAGCAACAGCAAGCAGTCTCCACTGACCACTTGCCAAATGGTACTAACACAGTTTTTCCTGGCGACTGGAGGTTGCTGCAAGGTTGCCAACAGTGTGACTGACCATTGGTTCAGACTTGTGCAGTGAATGGTTGTCATATACGCTGCCGTGCTTGTGTGGGGTACGTTTAATCTTACCTTGTGGTGTGTCCGAGCGTTATATATGGTGTAGCAGTTCCTCCTGTGTCCCCCACTCTTTATTGTGGTTTTTTCTTTTTTTTTTCATATGTATCCTTCAAGCCGTCCCACGTCCATTCCAGCCGTT
>VUQK01011371.1:0-13685 GCA_015106715.1 Bujurquina vittata
TTGGAGTGGCCTAGCCAAAGTCCTGACCTGAATCCTATTGAGATGTTGTGGTATGACCTTAAAAAGGCCGTTCGTGCTCCAAAACCCTCTAATGTAACTGAATTAGGACAATTCTGCAAAGATGAGTGGGCCAAAATTCCTCCAGAACGCTGTAAAAGCCTCATTGCAAGTTATCGCAAACGCTTGGTTGCAGTTGTTGCTGCTAAGGGTGGCCCAACCCGTTATTAGGTTTAGGGGGCAATCACTTTTTCACACAGGGCCATGGTGGTTTGGATTTTTTTTCACCTTTACTAATAAACACCTCCATTTACAACTTGCATTTTGTGTTTACTTGTGTTGTCCTTGACTGTTGTTTAAATTGGTTTGATGTTCCGAAACACTTAAGTGTGACAAACATGCAAAAAAACAGGAAATGAGGAAGGGGGCAAACACTTTTTCACACCACTGTATATGAGTGCCAAAGCATGACGTCTTTTTTTTAACTGGCTTTGGGTATGAATTTAAGGTGCTTTCCTTTGGGTGACACAGTTCTTCTGTTGTGCAAGACATCACATTAGGCAATGCACTGGCTCACACATACTTTCCCCCCCTTGCCCTGCAGCTGCATTAATCCGAGGGAACCGCAACAACTGCACCCAGTTCTCCAACAACTTGGACTGGTTGGTGAGCAAGCTGGAGAGACTGGAGTCATCCTCAGGTACCCTCATTGGCATTCTAACACATACTTTGCCTGCAGTGAAACCTCACTGTGAGATAGCTATTGTGAAACATCACAAAATTATTACAATTCTTTGACGGCAATCCAGCACTCCTTAACACGGACAGGAGTCTTTTTGAAAGGTGACACTGCTGGTTTAAATCATAGGAATATAGCTACCTCTACTTTTTCAATGTATAGTAAGGCGTGTACCAGCAGCACTCAGTGTTCTCTGTTGGTCCATGAGGACAGAATATCTCTTTGACGAGTGTCCTCTGGTGCGTCTTCTGTGAGTGTTAAGTAATTGATGAATTTTGCGGCTGTGCAGGCATTCTGGAAGTTCTGCACTGCATTCTAATCGAGAGCCCGGAGGCACTCAATATCATCCAGAAAGGACACATTAAATCCATCATATCACTGCTGTACAAGCATGGACGCAACCACAAGGTAAGCAGTGAGGAGTGCCACTAAATGACGCCCTATGAAATACACATCTGGATTCTCGTTTTGTTTAGAATGAGGTTGAGGTCGGCAGAAGTTGTAAATAAAGGTGAACATATTGGAAGGAACATTGCAATACAATGGCTGGGAACAGCAAATTAGACTAAAATACACAAACATAATTTGATGCTTTCTTTGTTCACGTGTGTATCTGTACACACGTGAACAGATACACACATTCAGCCAACTGGCTTAGCTTTGTGTAATGACTGAAATTGAGGAGGAACTCACTGCCGTTTGGGAAGTCTCCACACGCCACACAGCAAATACTCCAGGATGAGAAGTACTCTGGAAACAAACTTGCATCCAGTCAACTCTAGCTCTTTCCTTATTAGGCTCACCAAAAAGGTTCAGTGAACGCACATTTATTTCCATAACACTTTCCTCTTGGCCTCTTTGCCACTTCTTCTTCTCGTTAGCCTCTAATTGATTGTGCTCACCTTCTTCCAGCATTCAAACGTCTATCCTTAACAGAATATTCCTGGAGGTTTTTGTAGGATTGTGCCCCCAACATGAATCAGTCTGTTTAGCAGTGAAATAAGATCAGGAGCTGGCTTGGCTCGTAAATCAGCCTGACTGTACCATTTTGCAATGGAGGCAGGAGAAAAAGGTCAATGCTAAAGCGTAGGTGTTCTGTGCTGTCACCCTTGGCTGAGCTTTCTGGCCCATTTGGTGGTACAGCTTTGTTAAGCTAACATCAAAAGGATATTATTTAACATGTTTTTGCAGCCAATAACAATTGCAGAGTAATTATGCAGTGGTTGCATATAAAGGGGCTGTCTCTCCAGCAGCATCCTGGATAGTGAAATATAATTATTCATTTCCACAAAGGTTTGGAGTCACATCTGGGTTTTAATAGGGAAAATGAAGTCAATGTGTTATTAGTTACTTGTGAGTGTTAAGTGCTGTCATGGTCTTCCATTAGATGGTGTTGCTAATTACTCCTATGTCCTTCACTTTCTTTTTAGATTCTAGATGTGCTCTGCTCACTGTGTGTGTGTAATGGCGTAGCTGTGCGGACCAATCAGAACCTCATCTGCGATCACCTGCTGCCCAAGAGAGATCTGCTATTGCAAACCCAGCTGGTCAATGATGTCCAGAGGTTTGAAAGCCAATTATTTACCACGCTGTCTTTCACCTCCCCTTAATACTTTGTTCATAGTTATTTACCTAGGGTTTAAAGTTACACTTGAAAAGCAGTGACTGAGGAAGAAAAGTCTGACTTGAATAAATAATCACGTTATGAAATTGTTATGAGGTTTTCTTAGTAACTAGTTGCTACTTTCCAGGTATTAAACTTGTCATCGTGCAATTAAATTATTCTATATTTTTTATCTTTTTTTAAATCTTTATTGTAAAGGGGCGACTTTTTAAGCAAGTGTTTAATTTGTTTTTTTAAGTTTAAAGTATGATATGATTATTATATAATTATTAATCTCTGATTGACACCTAGTAATCTCACATTGCACTTCTTTGCCAGCATGAGACCAAACATCTTCCTGGGTGTTAGCGAAGGCTCAGCTCAGTATAAGAAGTGGTACTATGAGCTCATGATCGACCAGGTGGACCACTTTGTGACTAGCGAGCCCTCCCACCTCAGAGTGGGCTGGGCGAACACAAAAGGCTATGCACCCTACCCAGGAGGAGGCGAGGGCTGGGGTGGTAATGGAGTTGGAGATGATCTCTACTCATATGGCTTTGATGGACTCCACCTCTGGTCAGGTGGGTGGGATGAAGCAATGTCTGTGTTAGCGAAGATATTAAAGATGAGTGGTAACTCTGGGCCACAGCCAGGCTGTGTCTAGACAGTACCAGAACCCTGCAGGGATGATCTCCTTGCCCAGAGTGTGTGTAGCTGCGTGCAAATGTGTGTGTCAGAGAGCGAGCGAGAGGTGATATCTGTGCCAGCGTCACTCACTGGGTCATATTTCATATAATAGTTTGTGTGTATCCTGAACAGGTCGCATCCCGCGGGCGGTTGCGTCCATGAACCAGCACATTCTGACCTCAGAGGATGTGGTGAGCTGCTGCCTGGACCTCGGAGCCCCCAGCATATCTTTCAGGATCAACGGACAGCCTGTCCAGGGCATGTTTGAAAATTTTAACACAGACGGGCTCTTCTTTCCTGTCGTCAGCTTCTCTGCGGGTGTCAAGTGAGTGTTTATTTTTGCTCATATGCTTGAAATTCCTGCATAGGAGAAAAAAAATAACTCATGCCATATTTATTGATTCTCAGAAATCTATCCGCATATTTTGACTTTCATTTTTAGATTGGACACGGGTTAAAAGAAAAAAAAATGCTCTGTTTCCATGGTGACCACAGATAGTGTGATTGACATGACTTGAAAGTGGAATTTCAAGCTCCACCAGTTTTCCCACAATTCCATGATCGACTCTGACTTTGAAGAGCACGGCAGCCTTTTGCTGCTTTCGCTCCGAGGCACCTGCCACCAAGAGACCAGTTTGATTTCATTTAGTCATGTAAACTATTAGAAAGTGAATTTATTTCTTACAGCCTCAAAAATAAAAATGAAATAAATCTGGTTCATCAGTATAGCTAAGAAAAGGAAAAGAAACGAGAGAGCGCTCTGCATGGTTTCCCCGTCTTTCAAATCATTTTCATGCATTCTTTTCCGCAAATTATGTCACTTTTAATAGCCTCATTGTTCCCAGACTGTCTATATTATCTGACTTGTAGAGAAGATTAATTGAACAATGTGTTTTACTGACCCAATTGTTACGCTTGTTAACAGAAGTTGGATAAGGAGTTTATTACCACTCACACACTAACATGCTTACTTGCCGTCAGGGAATTGCTTGAAATAATAAAGTTCCTTTAAGAGACGTACTGTTCACTGCATGTTTTTGTTTGAACTCTATTTACAGTCTCACAAAAGACAGCTGAATGCAGTTGTTTTGTGGGTGGTGCTAGATTGAAGCAGTTGGACGAATAGTTGTCGATTGGTTTCTCCCGTTAGGCAACTTTTGATCCAACGGCCATTTCAAAAGGTCACTGGACAATTTAATGGGCTGTCTGTGGATTTAGCTTGTTTACGTTTTTTTCTTTGTTGGTGATTGGAAGCCTAAATTAGTTCTTAGATCATAAGAAGACATCAAATTTTTATAATTAGTAATGTAAACAATCCAAAAACTTGCACATCACCCTCTTGGGTTTACTAGTACATATTTTGAAGGATGATGTTAATTACTTCATATGCAAAGTGCAACTCAGAAACACTTTTGAATGGGTGAGACAGCTCCAGCCTCGTTCCCGAAACTGGCCCAGTGAACAGGGTGAACATCTCCGTGGATTTAAACGTGCCAGAACATGACAGCCACACATCTTCGATGCTTAATAATTGAGGGGTGCAATGAGAATCAGCTTGGTTGCGTCACTGCTACTACTTGCTATTTTGAGCGGCCTCAAGAGACCGTGCACACAGCAAAGGTCTAAGTAGGGCTTTTTTTTTCACTCACAGAATTAAACGTGCCCCCTGTTGAAGTAGAACCAGTTGAAGCGAATTAAAGAAGAAAATTGGATGACTGTTTTTCTTTTCACTAGTTGCTTCTTTTAATAATTGCAGTTAATTCACTGACCTGACCTGATATTTTTAGTTTGAGGGTAAAATACTGCAGTGAGCCATGCACATGACCAACATCTCTTCTCATTAGGGTACGTTTCCTGTTGGGTGGCCGGCATGGCGACTTCAAGTTCCTGCCTCCATCAAGTTACGCACCATGTTACGAGGCGCTGCTACCAAAAGAGAAGATGAAGGTTGAGCCAGTGAAAGAGTATAAAAGAGATATGGAAGGAGTCCGAGATCTGCTGGGCACCACCCAGTTCATGTCACAGGCCTCTTTCATCCCCACACCTGTGGAAACCAGCCAGGTGAGGAGTGTAGGATGGTGATTCACAAGATGAACTCCTATGTTTTGTTTTGAGGAAAAAAAAAAAGCTCTAAATAATTTACAAATCATTGTATTTTGCCTTTATTTACATTCTATAGCTGTCACGTTTTGGGAAATGGTAATTTGCTTACCTGTTTCTTCAGATTGTCATGCCACCTCATTTGGAGAAGGTACGGGACAAGCTGGCAGAGAATATCCATGAGCTCTGGGGGATGAATAAGATTGAGCTGGGCTGGTCCTATGGCAAGGTAAGAAACAGGGAGATTGTTATTTAGCTCATATTGTTCACGTACGAGCTCATCACCTGGGTCAAAATATAAAACGCATAATCCTTTCATTTTTCCATGTTTGTGGAGAAATAAGCATGACGATTGCAAATTTTTCTTGATGAATTTAAGTTAAAAGTCAGCTTGAAGTACATTAGTAGTGTTAGAATTGAACCATCACAAAGGCCTGTATGTCATCTTGCTTTCTCTTTTATAATTTGCGGTTTACACCAAAAAAAGAGGGTAAGTGGAAAGAACACTCTCATTTGTCACATTCAGCGCTTATCATTGCCATTCATTAACATCCTTCATTCCAGTTTTTTTGCAGGTAGCAGTCATTGTGTCTGTGTTCTAGTATAAGTCATGAATTACAAAGTGGTTTTTCGCCCAAGGGCAGAACAGGATGTTTTGGCAATTTCACCACCGCAATAAACCACGAGGAAAATTTGTATTTGAATTTTCTGTGTTTTGTTTTCCTTCTTTTGAAAGAAGAACTGATGGTTTCCAATTCGGTAAATATTCACCAAGGGTCAGCCATCGTCAGAATTCAAAACACACTACCAAGCGTGCTATGAATCAGAAACCATTCAAAGGGCCTCTTTATGTATTCAGAGCAGATGAAGAATCTCTTGTTCTACTATTTATGGTAGTTGGAAAACATGCCTGTATGCAAGAGTTAGATCAGAAGATGAGACTGAGTTTGTATATCCAGAAGTATTCAGCGTAGTCCTTGAGAAACATAGCTCCTTAGTTTTTAGATTTTGTAATCTTTGGAAACTTATGCTTAAGTTGCATGGCTTCACCTGCAGTGATATCAAATTCTCATCTAACTCTCTGTAAGATAACAAATTAGTATATTGCCCAATACAATCAGCTGGAAACATGCTTATAATTAGAGCGTATGCAGTGCAATCAACAGAAGAGAAAAACCGTACCTGATTTTAAATTCCACTGCTATCATCTTGAGTCATTATAAAGCGCTACCCTACTTCTAGTTCTCCTGCTGTGTTGGTATTGTTTACTCTCTGCATGCGTTTATATTCTATTGTCAGTCACAGTTGCACAAGAGCAAGTGGTCCAACAAGGAGGTGATTTTTAAGGCGCAAGTTTCACTTCAAATTCTAGTTGATGACTTTCTGGTTTGCTGTACATTAACCACAGGATAACGCCAAAGTGACCTGTTTTGCTCTTAAAGGAAGAAAAAAACAAAACCAATAACAAGACACAGCTCTTATGTCTATAATACACTCTGTCCTGTTCCTCTAAAAAAAAGAAGAAGAAATGTTTAATTTAGGATACAGATAGGTTTCCTAAGTCTGAGCTCTGGGAAATAATAATACACTGTTTTTTATTGTTTTACCTGTGGAGCGAAAGCCAAGTATGCTGTAGTTAGCTATAGGTAGAAAGGTTATATGGTGTAGTAGTCAGCATTCATAGTAGAGGTCACATAGCAGAGGAAATAAGCAAAAACAGTGCTCTTTGCACACAAATATGGAAGGAGAGATATCCCTTAGTTCTTGTACTATTCACAAAAGAGCTGGCTGCAATTCATTGGAACCACAAAAACAGCTGCATATCTGTACACAGCCCTGCATGTTTTCTTGGTAAACCTCCACCATTGCCATGCCACCTCCTCTGAGCAGCATTGCCAAAGGGATTATTTGGCTTAAAGTGCAGCCTCGAGAGACGCATTACACCTCTCTCTTGGTATTCCTGCCATACAGCTCTCTAGCTCTGCCAAGAAAACATGCTCTCTTGTTCCTCTCTCATAACATATTCACTAGAGTAGACCGTCTAATCACTGCAACTAGTAGCACCCACTACTTAAACCACATGCCCGTCCCCTCATTAGTTCAGTGACAATGAGTTACAAGGCTGTGTATTTCATATGCAAATATTTAGTAAACGTTGTCACATGATGTACATACTGTACATGTATGTGTAGAGCTGTTGATGAGGAATGATGGGAACATCAGAAGGTGGTTGATATGTGACTTTCTGTGATTATTTGTTCTCATAGATAAGGGATGATAATAAGCGGCAGCATCCATGCCTGGTGGATTTCTCCAAGCTGCCAGAAACAGAAAAGAACTACAATCTGCAGATGTCAACAGAAACTCTGAAGTACGTTGAAAATAATGGGTCGATTTTTTTTTCGTCATACTTTAATTGTTGAACACAAGAAAAATGGTCTATCCAATATAATGCATATCATTTATATATCATTTATATTCAATAAATAAATGTTGTCTTTTTTTCATTTGATTTAAGCAGTTTTTTTTAACGACGAATATGACCAATGGTAGTGCAGGGATTTCATTGCATGGTTGCAACAATGACATGCCGCAGTTAGCACTTTGGATGGGAGTGTCTGTAGCTCTGGAGGTAGGCAGCAGGTCACCTACAGATCAGAAGGTTGGCAGTTTGATCTCTGGCTGCTTGGAACCAAGATTCTGAACCCCATTTTGCCCTCCGTGCTTTGATTGAGTGTGAATGTTACATAGAAAGCCTAGTTGTATAAAATGCTTTGAGTTCTCAAGTAGGGTAGATAAGCGCTACATAAGAATCAGTCCATATAACATTACAAAATATACACATCAGTTTCAAGGATCTGGGCATTCTCATCTTTGACAGCGGTTTCTGCTGGGGTTGTGATTGTCATGCTCCATTTAATGACTAAATGGACCATCTATAGCACTAGACTACAACTAGTCCTCTCCTCCTTAGAGAGATGAGGCTTTCAATCCTGTGCAGCAATGTGCAGAATAGAGGAGTAGGGTTAAAGGGGGAAAGGATTGGGATTGGGTTATAAAGTTAACAATAAACACTCCCACGCCTGTGGCCGAGTAGGCTTTGGGAATTTGTCATTGTTTTATTGGTGTTCATTGACACACTGTGGTCTTTGTTCACTTGTCAGTTACCACACAACATGTGGCTGCGCTCAGAACAATCCCAGTGAGGCCCATCTCAGCTGATTTATTAATGCTCTTTGAATAGAGAACATAAAGGTGTACTGTTATTAATCTTGATCTGCTGCGGTGCAAGACGCGTCCGGGTGACAGCGATGAGTTTCTGAAAGACATCAAACTCACTTTTACTGTCGCTTTGTCCGATCACAAGGTGTGAAGGAAATTTGTCAGATACACTTCACACCTATTTCACCCCCCGCCCCCCCCCCCGGGTACTTTTTGGCCTTTCTCTTGTAACAGATTAGGACACGTGCAATTTAAGCCATCAGTGCTCTGTTTGAACACTTCCAGCCCCTCTGTTGCTCTACATATATTGTAAACTCAGATGTAGTCTTAAGGTATGGATAAAACACAATCTTCAATTAAGTTGCATCCGGTTTGCTCACACTGTGTTCTTTTTTTTTTTTTCACCACAGGACCCTGCTGGCTTTAGGCTGCCGTATAGTTCACATGAATCCAAATGCCGAGGACTCTCTCAAAAAGATAAAACTCCCTAAGAAGTAAGTGGATATGATTATGGCAACTATACAAACACAAGTTACCCTTGATGTTTATTGTACATCATTTCAATTTCTTTGTCTGTAGTTAGAGTTAATAATTTTACAGTAATCACTGCTGATTGAAACACTAGGCCTCTCTACAGTAACACAGTAAATGGAAATAAACTGCTGAAACAAAATGTTTGTAAAGGCAGTCAAAGATCATCCAAAATGTATAAGGAATAAAGGATATTGTCTTTACTGTCACAGAAGTTACCATCAGGCTGTAAATGTCGCTTAACCGCTCCTTGTAGATTAATCAGCAACTGGGGGAAAATATCATATTTTTTCATTATTATTTTTCCTGTAGCTACATGATGTCCAATGGTTATAAGCCGTCCCCTCTGGACCTGTCTGATATAAAACTGACTCCGGGGCAGGAGTTGCTGGTGGACAAACTGGCAGAGAATGCACATAATGTTTGGGCCAAGGACCGGATCAAACAGGGATGGACATACGGCATTCAGCAGGTATGCTCAGATCCACCAAAGATGTTGAAAACTTTGCTCAGGTTTGATTAAAAGTGAAAGGTGACTAGCAATCTTAGATCACTGAAAACACATTTAGTAAAAGACTGTAAGCAAATAAATGCAAAACTGGACATTTTTCTGTATAGTGTTTATGATTACATCACATACTGCCCTATAATCTGTGAACATCAGCTTGTGATTCTCTAGAGGTCTGTACAAATTGCTCACCCTGCAATCCACAAAAACACAACTCAAGGAAAAACTCATCATAAGATGACTAACAAAGTAATGCTGCTGGACACACATCCAGATGTAGAGCTTTTTTCTTTTTTTAAGTGTAAGTCGCTACTCATCCAGAGTCATACAGTTCTCCTTATATGCATTGTTTTTATAAACTTCTGTAATAAAATGTGTGCTTTACCACAATGTAATGAACACAATAAAATAAACTACCAGTAAGAGAGTAAAATGAAGAGGAGAGAGGAGGATGGCAAGTAGAGTGCTTAAATATGAAAGAAAGACACAAAAAACACAAAAATGGACGTGGCCAGTGCTTCAGAAGAATATTTGCAATTATGCCCTTCAGGGGAGAAACAAAGGCCAGATTAACCTGAATAAAAAAAGATTTCCAAATAACTCCTCAAGTGCTGTGACAGCAAACTTGTAACCACAGCTGAACGGACTCCCTTGAGTAGACGTTCAACTGGTGAGATAAATTAATCTTAGCACTGGGGTTTCAGCACAAAAAGAACTCAAAATCTATTCAAATTTCTCCTGCTGCCTCTCCTCAATGCAGGATCTGAAAAGTAAGCGTAACCCTCGCTTGGTTCCGTATGTTCTGCTGGATGAACGTACCAAGAAGTCGAACAGGGACAGCCTGCGGGAGGCTATCCGCACTCTGATTGGCTACGGGTACAATATCGAGCCCTCGGACCAGGAAGGCGGTGAGTCTCACCCATGAAAATAGTTCAAATTATACAGTGCATAATAAAATGCTCCTTACAAAGAATAAAGATAAGAATTATATCCTGATATGGGATTTTGCCACCCTTGTGTCGTTTAGTGAACGAGAAAAGCACTATGAAATTGCTGCTTTTAACTGCACCCACTGTTTGTTTGGGGTTTTTTGTAATTAATATTTCAATTACTTGTTATTATTTATTTAAGGAGTTTCTGATGATACTTACACTATGATTGTCCCTTTCACCCAGTAGGACAAGTCACTGAGAGGCTCAGCATTGATAAGATCCGCTTCTTCAGAGTAGAGAGAACGTACGCAGTGAAGACTGGGAAGTGGTACTTTGAATTTGAGGCTGTTACCGGCGGAGACATGAGAGTGGGCTGGGCCAGACCTGGGTGTAAGCCAGATGTGGAGCTTGGAACAGATGAGCTTGCGTTTGTCTTTGATGGATACAGGGTAAACTGTCAATCAAAACTAATCCCTACAGTGTATTGCTATTGGTCAAAAAAGGACTTATCCAATCAGTAAAGCAGTTGCTCACATTGTATGTATAACATATTTGTTTCCATATGTCTGCATAGGGCCACTGTCTGAACATGGGCAGCCAATTATTTGGACGTTGCTGGCATGCCGGTGATGTGGTGGGCTGCATGATCAACATGGAGGACAAGTCCATGATCTTCACTCTTAATGGGGAGATCCTGATCACTACCAAGGGCTCCGAGCTCTGCTTCACGGACTTTGAAACTGAAGATGGTGAGCGAGAGCATGTATAAATGTGGCTGTGTTGCTTAAAGTCAGGTAGCATCAGACTGACAAAGTGATTGAAAAGGGAGTTGTTGAGCACATATCCTTGCCATCCTCCACTTGTCTTTTAATAAAGCCTTCACATGCGGAGCAGAGAGCTTTATCCTAGAATGATGACGGTGGTGATATAAGTTAAAAATAAATGTCACCCTGTAACAAGATCAGCTGTATTTGAAGTGCCACTTGTAAATTGCCTTGTTGCAAAAGTTGCATTGATGCTGTGACTCCTGCTGTGCATTCTTAAAGACTTTATTCTCTCCTTCCTCTCCCACTTTGCTTTTCCCCACTTCGTCTATATTTCCTTTTTCTGTTCTTCAGGATTTATTCCAGTGTGTAGCCTCGGTCTGACTCAGGTGGGTCGTATGAATCTGGGGAAGGATGCTAGCACCTTCAAGTACTACACCATGTGTGGCTTGCAGGAGGGATTTGAACCATTTGCTGTCAACATGAATCGAGAGGTCACGATGTGGTTCAGCAAGCGTCTGCCTACTTTTGTCAACGTGCCGAAGGACCACAACCACATCGCAGTAAGAAAGACGAAACTGTGAAATTGTTAAAATGACTGGATTGGACAGATGATAGATGCAGAGAATGTCTTCATGTTTTGCAGGTAACCAGGATTGACGGCACCATCGACAGCCCTCCTTGTCTTAAAGTTACTCACAAGACGTTTGGTACCCAGAACAGTAATGCTGACATGGTGTTTTGTCGTCTCAGCATGCCTGTGGAGTTCCACTCCTTCTTCAAGTCCAGTCCTGTGGTGGACATGAACGGTGTTCATGAGGAAGAAACTCTTAAAGTTAAACACAGGTGCTGAACTTGGCAAAACCGTGACTTCTGCAGGAAAATGACAATCAGGAAATGAAGCGGTTATTTACATCAAGCCAATTTCACTTTTAAAAAGCTGTTCAAAGGAATGGTAATGTGGCTATCAGACATGTTAGCTGTGTGGTAATGACTTTTTTAATATGGTTTCTGATAGATATCCACTGAGATCTGTGAGGCACAGTGACGAAAGTAGACGAGTGGACTACAGCAGCATCACTACGGTATAGAATAAACATCTGTTTGCAGGCGTTGAAACTAAATGTATGTTCAGTGTTGGCCAAGTGTCTCTTCTCTGCTTTGTTACAGTACTACCACTCAGTGAGGGTCTTCGCAGGTCAGGACCCTACTTGTGTGTGGGTTGGGTGGGTTTCCCCTGACTACCATTACTATAGCAACAACTTCAACCTCAGCAAGAATCGAACAGTGACTGTAACCCTGGGTGATGAACGTGGGCGAGTCCACGAGAGGTGATGATATTTGTGTGTAAAAAAATGCTGACGATTACTGTTAACCAATAATCCTGTAAAGATTTTTATATCTGTTAATAACTGACAGTGTGAAGAGGAGTAACTGCTACATGGTGTGGGGTGGTGATGTTACCAGTGCTTCTCACACATCCGGTCGCAGCAATGTGGATCTGGAGATCGGCTGTCTAATAGATTTGGCCACAGGCCTGTTGACATTCACTGTCAATGGCAAAGAGATCTCCACATCCTACCAGGTACTCCATACATAGGCTGTCCAAGCAAGAATAAAAATATTACTATGTGTCTCTATAATCAAAAGAAACTAGCAAATGTGTTATGGGATGCAATCAGAAAATGATGCTACTGCACCGATAAAACAATTCACACTGTCCAAGGTCCTGAATCACCCCTTCTTTATATTTTGTTAGAAAAATAGGTACAATAATTTGTTGAAACATGAAAAAACAAAAAGTGGAAATACAGTATATAAGGCAAAAGTGGAGTTTGAACAATCCTAACAAGCTTGAAAGTCAATTTGGTATGACCAGCTTTATTCTTCAGCACAGCCTGAACTTTCTGAGGCAGCTTTCTTGTCATTTCTTTAAGTAGTCTTCAGGAATAGTTCTCCACGCTCTCCAGGACATTCAAAGATGTTTTTCAGGCTTCCTTTTAGTAAATGGTACTTAGCGTACAGCATCTTGTCCAAGGATATTTTGGCATGCAGATTGGAGGGGTCAGATCAGTGACCCACTCTGTTACCTGAGCCACAGCCACCCTTTTGCTCCCTTCTCTGTCAAGATGATCTCACACTGTTTCAATCATGTTAAACTCTGGGGAGGCCATTAGATGACAGATAGTGTTTCACTGTTTTTTTCTACCCAGGTATGCTTTTACTGCATTAGCAGTGCATTTGGGATCATTGTCATGCTTAAAAATGAAGCCGTTGTCAATCAGGTACTTTCCAGATGGTATTTCATGGTGTATCAAAATCTGATGGTACATTTCTGCATTCAGAATTCCATCAGTTTTGACAAGATCTCCAATCCCACAGGCTGAAATCAAACCATGACAGAGCATCCACCGTGATTTACAGATGGCTGTAGACACTCACTGCTGTACCTCTCTCCTGACCTCCTGTGCATTTTGATGACGATTTGAGCTAAAAATGTCAAAATTTGGATTCATAACTTTATAAGACCTGATGTCACTGATTTTCAGCCCCGTTCTTTTTTTTGGGGGGGGGGGGGGGACCTGCAAGTAAAAAACTTCTT
>VUQK01011374.1:0-10420 GCA_015106715.1 Bujurquina vittata
TATATATATATATATGTGTGTGTGTGTGTGTGTGTGTGATCACTTTTTCTCTTGGCTAACCATGCTGGTATTTAAAGGTCAGCACTGTATTGCCTTGTTTATTTATTTTCACTTTTTTTTATCACTTAATGCAACACTTTTTAGGGTGGTAGAAGTTTCTATTTTGCAAAATTGGATTTCCCAATTGGACTGACTGATGATATGAAACTAATTTCATTCATTTTAATTTTTTGTGTTTGCTTGATATGAAAAGAAAACCTAGTAGTGAAATTGAGCTATTTGTTTCCTCTGATGTCTCTCCACAAATGGAAGAAAAAATGAAAACAGTTCTTAGAAGTCACGGATGCCATTATTGTTTCTTTGAAAAAGCTGTTTGCCTCTTCTGAGAAAGTACACCTCAGTCTTGTGGTTTCATAGTAACCTAATTCAATACCACATTAATTATCACATTATCATCCATATACTGACTATAATTTAGTGATTATAATGTAGTATTAACAGTATACATAAAAAAACAAAACATGACTAGTAAAATAAAAATACATATGCCCAAAGACACATTACATCACACTATTCAACACACAAGATCACTGAGTGATTAACTATTTTATGTAAATAAAATGAATAAAATAATCAAAATGCACATTTACAATGGAGAAACAACAGGCATTGTCTTAGTGGACACAGCTCTGTAACGTGTGAATGAAATAAGCAGCATTAATATTAATGACATACAGTACAGTGTCCAACTGGTGCTGTTTAAGCTAATATTTCACAGGCTTAAAAGAGACAGAAGCCTTTCAACAATATATTTCCTCATTCGTAGTTTTGAAGGCGACGCATCTTACTATCGCAAGCTCCTTGTCTCGTCTGAGTGGGAATGACAGCAGCTTTGTCGCATAGCTGGGGGGAGTCACACTAATTAATGCTCCCGTGCAACAGGTCGCAATAAGAAAGCACAATAAGGAATCCTAATAACATTGATGGCTCGATATAAAGCCGTATATTGCCTCCAAAACTATATATATATATATAACTTTCACTGTGGATTTTTGAGAACGTTTATCTTAATTAATTTACACACAATTACACAAACAAGCAAAAGATAGCATCAACCGAAGAAGACTCAGGGGAGAAACAATGCCTCTTCTGTTGAACTGTTGGTAAACTCATTCTAAGTCACGGTATTGTATGCATGTAACAAAATGTCTATTTTTCTTTTTGTAAATTTAGGTTACTTCTGGAAAAACAACAACAATGGCTGTAATGGAAGTCAGATTTGTTCATATGGCATTGTGATATATAATTATTCTTTCAAAAGGGAACCAATAGCTTAGAGTCAGTAACAAGCTTAGAAAATTGGGGAAATAAATGCTGACTGCCCACACTGCACGTGTTAAACAGACTCACTCCACAGAGTGTGCCTGAAACACATGTTAAAATGCAATATGCTATTTTTCATATGCATGTTTCCTTTCTTACTCATACTCTTACTCAGTCTGACTGAAAAGGTTTCAATCAGGAAATGACCACAATTAGTGCCAATAAAGTCCAGAATCTCTGTAATAAATATGGTAGGACAATGTCTTTGTCCAGTTTTGTGCTGAACTGCTTTGCCAATCACCAGTAATGTGGCTAAGCACCGTGCAGAAACTACAAAAGGGAATTCTGTGTAAAACCTCATTG
This sequence comes from Bujurquina vittata, assembly GCA_015106715.1. Classification (NCBI taxonomy): domain Eukaryota; kingdom Metazoa; phylum Chordata; class Actinopteri; order Cichliformes; family Cichlidae; genus Bujurquina; species Bujurquina vittata. Next base: position 1,687 of record VUQK01011374.1, read on the forward strand.
CTTTCCCTTCAAATTAAACACATCAACCATAAACTCCAGTTCATCTATTTATTTTATAAAACCTGTCACATAAAGTAATCTCTTGTACCAGTAAAATGATTAACATGTCACGTAAATCAGTTATAGCCAATATAAATGACTCATTGTGCAGATCAGTGCTGTACTGCACAATCCCATATTCTTCATACCTGAGTCTTGAAGAGGGTTTAGGACATACTTTATAAAAGGTTAAGAACAAATTGCAAATTTCTCATGCTGTTAAACTAACAACAACAAACTAACAACAGTGTGTGGTAGGTCATTTAGATGTGCTTGGGTGATGAGAAAGATACAGTTTGGTCCAATAATACTTGGACAATGACATAGCGTTTGCATATTTGCATCAATACACCACACTTAACACTTAGAAACAACCTGCCCAGTTCTGGGGAAAAAAAATAGACAGATGACACCACAATGAACTTGGATCAGAATGATGGGAAAAGTATGGAGAAAGAAAGAAATAGCTCCTGAGCCAAAGCATACCACCTCATCTGTCAAACATGGTGGATGCAACGTTATGCTGTAGCATGGGGCTGTATGGCTTCCAAAGGAATCAGGCCACTAGTGTTAACTGATGATGTGACTGCTGACAGAGGAAGCAGGATGAATTGTGACGTGTACAGGGCTGTATGCTCTGCTTCTATTCCGACAAATGCTGCAAAAATGATCAGACAGCACCTCATAGTGCAAATGGATAATGACCCAGAGCAAACTGCAAAAGCAACCCAGTTCTCAGGCCAGTAGAGCATGCTATTCAGTTAGTGAAGACAAAACTGAAGACAGAGGGACCCACAAACAACCAGCATCAGTAAAGGCCTGATCTAGTGTCCCCAATGAGGAATTATAAAAAATTACAAATAAGTACAACCCCCCAATATGGCACTGTCTAAATACACATGGACCTAACTGAATGCTGGGATTTTTAAATGCTCTTTTGCATAATTAACTTGATCAAGATCAATAAAACCAAATAAGCTACACAGCTGTACTCTGGATTTGGTTTTGAATAGCTTTTATAAAATACTTAAAATTACCGTCATCACAATCAGCAATTGAAATGTAAACATTATGTTAATCCTTTGTATATCAATCTAGTGACACAGTACTGTATATGATAAACCACAGAGGAGCTTTTAATTTTTTTATGTGATCAATTAACAGATAACGAAGCTGTTATTATTTATATGTAGTTGGGATTGTTTGGTAGAATACATGATATCATTTACTTGCAACTTTGAGGGCAGCAGGTGAATTAGGGAGACCCACTGGCTGAAATGTCAGCATCATTTCACATTTCTTTGCAGAGCAGCGGCCCGGTGGCAAAACATTAGATCTCACATTGCCAGACTGCTGTGAAGAGTCCACTGTGTTTGTCACCAACTGTCTACGCCTGTCGGATTTGTTGTCTTTCATTTTCAGGTCCCAGCATGAGGTCTGCATGTGCATGTGCACTTCTGTGAATCAATATGAGAGCATGCTGCTATGTGTTTCAATGTCTATAAAAATAGGCATTTTTCTATATACTATGCCCTTGCACATGCACAGACAGGTTTTCCCCACAGCAGTGACCTATCCATCGCCGGTACTATCTCAGAGAATTGTGCCTCAGGTTTAGGCATCTTTGTACCTGTGACATAGCAACCTGTGAGACGAGCATTCGCACGCCCACTCTCATCGTTGTCACTGCTGGTAACATTTCCTGACAATTAGGGCCCGCGGAGAATAATCTGTAAAATATGTGTCATTTTCGATAATGAAAATTTCAATCACCAGAAGTCACGGTAGGAGAATGAAGAATAGAGCGAGGGTGTCGAAGTTTATGGATATTTTAATTAAATTTTTAAAAAGCAGCTAGAATTTGTGCTATTTTTGCTCTTTAAAGAGGCTGAGAACTGCGTGTTGCACTGAGGAGGAACTTTTTTGTCAGATAATACAAAGTGAAATATGACAGGCCGCTGACTAAGAAACATGAGCTTTGCTCTTTAATGTGGTGATGAGGAGGGCACGGCACGTATGAGTAGAATCAATGCAAAACCCTGCGTAGGGCATACTGTCACATTCAGTTTAAGATTCATGTTCATGTGGTTGATGTGCACAGACGTAGACCTCACTTCTCGCATCTTTACACACATGCACGGGTTTTGCATCCTTGAAAACACAAACTTTAACACAGTCATTAAAAATAACCTCACAGGAGCCACTGAGTCACAAATATAATAGCTCCCATCAGCTAGAATGATATGTGATGATGATACCTTATAAGTCTAGAGCCAGCACAGGGACTGGCATGCATTTTATATAGCCAAATAAAGAAAAAAGGCTGTGGAGTGCAGGGTGATAGAAGCAGAGGTGCCACATGCCACCAGGCAACTGAACTGAACTTTTTTACTAGGTTCCAAAAAAATGTTTGTGTATAAAAGCCTAACGGTGTCCAAGTTAGTATTTGAGCTAAAATTGAATTTCCTGTCATGATGAAATTGCTTATAGGTGGAGAAAGTTAAGAGCCACTGAAAAACTGAGTAACTTTAAAAACTTTGACAATTATTACCTCCATATATCTCCAGTAATCCCCAGCAGTTTCTTTGCACATAATATTCAGCAGACTATATTTGGCAAGAGGTGACAAATGACACATGAATTGACAGGATAATAGAAAGTTCTTTTTCATCCAGCTAGATAGAAAAGTGCAGATTCTTTTCAGCTTGTCTAGACTTGTTTTGTTTGCAATTCACAGCCAGCTCGAAAGAATTTGATTTGAAGTCGTGCAAAAGAAAATAATAATCATAAAGCTGATATTGACCGACGAGTGGCTGAGCTCATGTGATACAAATAATATGTGATGTCCCTTCCTGTAAATCCTCTGTCTTGTGGTCAAAGCTCAATTTGTCATCAATAAACATGCTCAGGTATTTGTATCTGCCAAGCTGCTCAACAGCTTGGCTCTTGATAACATCGGCATCTGAAATCGATCAACACGCCCGGGGGCTAAGCTACAAAAAATGAATTCCTGCACCACTGAACAAGTTTTCAGGCTGTCCATTTGTCCTGTGGGAGTACATTTGTAAAAGCATAGTGGTCGATCATATGCTGGGATGCAGTGGAGGAATAATAAAAAAAAACTAAACTGTATTTTGTGCTGAAGAAGAAAATACAAGTTAAACAAGAATAAAATATTTAGGGAATAAACAAAATGCTACATTAAATGAGTTGAAATAAATCCGAATGATTAATCTGCCAGAGGTCAGACGTATTTCACTGATTTATTGCTCTGTTGTTTTTTCTGCTGTCAGTGCATATTCATACATACGCGTGCTGAGTAAGAGAGAAGGTGTTAGGCATGTCAAAAACGTGAGAAGGGTAGGATAGCAGGAAACATATTAAGACAGTCTGGCATACTGGAAAATATGTGTTTCCTTGTGACAGCGCTATAGAAAACTGCACAGACCCAATAATGAAAATATTTGGATGATGTGTAAAGTGCAAATAAAGCAGAATGCAACAATTTTCAAATCTCTTCAATCCATATTTTATTCACAATAGAGCATAGAAAACAGAAAAACATTTTTTAAGAAATATATCAGCTCATTTTCAATGGGATGGCAGCAAACTGCCACAAAAATCTTTGGAAAGGGTCATGTTTACCACAGTGTAGTGTCCTGTCTTGTTATAACAACAGTCTGTAAATGTCTGGGAATTAATGAGAGCAGCTGATTTTTGGGACCTTTGGGAGAGGAATGTTGTCCTATTCTGTCCGATACAGGATTCCAGCTGCTCAACAGTCCTGGTTCTTCATATTTTTCATTCCTTGATGCTCAGAATGGTTTCCGGTGGCGACAGGTCTGGAATACTGCCAAGTTTGTTTAGCTCCTGGACTCTTCTGCTATGAAACCATGCTGTTGTAATAGATGCAGTATGTGTTTTGCTGAAATATGAACTGCTTTCTCTGAAGACGCCGTCTGGATGGGATCAAATGTTGGTCTATAGCCTGTGTATACCTTGCAGCACTGCTGGTGTCTTTCCAAGGTGCCAATTCCATAGGCACGGATGCACCACCATATCATCAGAAATGCAGGCTTTCTAAGTGAGCACTGATACGCCTCTCCTTTTTAGTCCAGTTGACGTGATATCCATGTTTTCGAAAAGATAAAAATTTAAAAATGTAAATTTTTATTCATCTGACCACAGAACACTTTAAATGAGCTTTGGCCCAGAGTAGACAGCGGCAGTTCTGGATCATATTCACATATGGCTTCTTCTTTCTGTGACAGAGCTTCAACCTGCATTTGTGGATGGTTCAGTGAACTGTGTTCACAGACAGAAAAGAAGTGCTCCTGAGCCCGTGCAGTGATTTCCATGACATAATCATACCTACATCCAATATTGACTTTCAGCCTTGTCCCTTTCACACAGAGATTTCCCCAGATTCTCTGAATCTTTTTATTTTTTATTTATTTTTTTGTATTGTGTGCTGTAGAAGCTGAGATATTCAGTTTTACGTTGGGGAACATTATTCTGAAATTGTTTTACAATTTATACATGCATTTTTTGCAGATTTATGAACCTCTGCCTCTCTAAGATGCTCTGCTTATACTGAGTCATGCTACTGATCTGTTGATTGATCAAAAAAAGGTTCCTCAAGCGATTTCTTTTTAGGTCCACTTACTTTCCAGCCTTGTTGCCCTGTTGCACCTTTTTTGAGATGTGTTTCTACCATCAATTTCAAAATGGTCTTTTTTTTTCACAAAATAGTCAAATGTAAAGTTTAAGCATTGGATATGTTTGCAAATTCTTGCATTCTGCTTTTATTTAAATTTTGCACAGTGTCCCGTTATTTTCAGAATTGGGTTTGTATGTAAAATTTAACGGATTTAAGTCTTATAACAAATATATTTTTTAAGTTGTTGCATTGATAAATTTTAGACAACTTGAGTGATTATTCCATTCCTCATTTCTCAGATTTTCCATATCTACTGCTTTAAATAGGTTTAGCATTTTGTGCAAAATCAGTTGCAGTCAGTGACAGCAAGATATGCTTTATCTCCTGAATATCCACAGTCAAAATGAAAACTCACAAGGGGATGCTCTTTAGGAGTTGAGTATTGAGGTTGACAAATGACTGGAATCAGAATGGATAAGTGAAGGTTTGGTTTAGTTTTTTTCCCTTTCTAAACCTCGACGCGAAAGAATGCTGAGCTCAGGCTGACAGGGGAAGCTCCTGACATGTCTTTAAAAGCAGCGTGCTGTGCTCAGCTACTGCCTGCTGTGAACTGGCTGTGATAGCAGCCCAAGAAAAGTTGTATAAATGATGATGCTCTTCATGTGGTAGTAGCAGGTGTTCTGCATTCTGCACTGCAGCTCCAGTTCCCAGTGATTTGGTGAATGTGAAATACCTTACATTTTTAAGGATCTGCTTGTGAAGATATTCCCTAGGCTTCGTAAGGAGAGATTATAATATCTGACAGAAGGCATTTACTCATTGCTAACATTTAAAATATTGCATGTCTGCACCAATAAAAAACAAACAAAAATGTTTTGCTCTTTGGCATTTTTTTTGAAGCGTTCTTTTACGAGCTTGGTGAAAACACATCATAGATTGTGAATAATGCAGTATTTTGTATTTTTTTTTTGTCCTTTTGGCCATGAAGACATGATTTCTTACAGAACATTTTTTTGTCTGTTTGTTGGTTTGTTTTTGAGATGCAGCTGAAATGGTTTTAAAGTTGTGACAAAATGAAATTATTAATTCAGCCCATGGACACAATAATTATGTGTAAAAATACCCTGATGACAAAAGTCTATGCTTCAGCAATGGCAAATATAAAACTATGTATATATTATCAACTCCAATTCAATTCCATTTTATTTATATAGTGCCAGATCACAACAAATATTCACCTTTATAGTGTATGGTAAAGACCCTGCAATAATTACAGAGAAAACCCAACAGGCAAAATGACCCTCTGTGAGCAAGCACTTGGTGACAGTGGGAAGGAAAAACTGCCTTTTTGCAGGAAGAAGCCTCCAGCAGAACCAGGCTAAGGGAGGGGCAGTCATCTGCCACGACTGGTTGGGGCTGAGGGGAGAGAGAGAGGACAAAAGTGATGCAGAGATTAATAATAACTTGTGATTAAATGCAGAGTGGGGTTTAAACAGAGTAAAAAGAGGTGAGTAAAATGAGTCATTGGAACATTGCACTACTGTAGTACTGTTGAACACACAAGCTCATTCCTTAATGTATTTATTATTTTTATTTTATGTTTTTATTTCTTGTTGTGAGTGTAATTACAAAGATTGTGGAGTGGACACGTGCCATCCTGAGCTTAATCTGCACTCTGGAGCTTAAAGTCTTTATCGCTCCCTGTCCTTGTAATATTTAGCAGTTTGGTGCTATTCGTTTACTGGACCTCATCCAGCTAAACCCATAAAGCAAACCAATCAAAAGCCCAGCACAACATGGAGGCTTAGAGAAATCTATTGGCTTTACTGGGCCATTGATCTTGCCCTCCAGAGCCAGTGCCTGTCTGTAGCTCAGAGACTTTACAAGTAAGATAAAATGATGTCTGTACTGATAAAAAAGACAAATATTTGAAAGAGGGCTGTTTACCTCTTTAATAGGCATAAATTACTTGGTTATTATTATCACATAAGGGGTCATGTAGCTTTGTGGGGGCCTGGGGCCAACTGGAGTTTTCTAATAGAAAAAGGAAAAAACTCCAAGTTGTTAACGTCAAACAGTAACACTGGCACAGGTCATAGATGAGGCAGTCAGCTGGCTGTTTGGATGACTTGGATGACCGATGTTTCCATATGATAACAGCAAATTGGAAATGTGGAAAGCGTGTAGTGTTCTTATTCACTGGGGCCTCTGTAGCAAATACCCATTTGCATGATATTGTTGGGTGAAGAAAATGGCTGAGCACTCAAGTTAAACTCATTAGCAAGCCCAGCAGGGGCATTTTTTCACCAGCTACCAAGGAATCTGAGGCTGCTTTCATTATGCATTCTCCCCTAATGCTTCCAGTCTCTATTTGGTTGGATAAAGAGCATTTAAGAAGAGATGTAGAGAGCATAGACAGAAATGACACTGCCTTCAAGCAACATGCTTTAAGATATTAGTACATATTTTTAAACTGTGCTTTATTTCTCGACGAGTGATCGGTCTAGATGGAAACATGAAAATTTGGCAACTATAAAACACAGGCTGCTTTAAATCAATCCAATCAGTAAACAGAGCGACAAAATTATGCAGAAAAGCTAGTGTCCTGAACAAAAATGAAAGTCTAAAAAAGTGGGTCTCAAACTTGAGATTTGAGTGGATTAAGTCTCCACCACCCCGCCACCTTTCAAATGTGGAGTTTTGTTGCTATTTTAACCTGGAAACAGAGCAGCATTACTTCCAGTCAGCAGGGCAAAATGATCATTGAATGTGGTGATAAAGGCCCTCTAACATGTGAGGGCTGCAACTTACAGGAGATACGTACGAGACTCATAATAACTATTTTTATTACTTTCAAGATAGTTAAATAGTTGCTTATTAAGACAAATTTGGTGTGAAATGACTCTTTAGAGATGTTTTTTGTCTCTCCTCCTCATAATGATGGCACATGAGTTCTTCAGAGCTGTTTCTGTCTCATGCTGGCTACTGCAGGTGTATGCCTAGATCAAAGTGTAAATGGATCCAGGACTCAGTTTGACAAATCTTGGCAGGCAACACACACACATTCCAGACAATGCCGGTGAGAGAAAGGCAGAAAACCACCTCTTTGTGGGCTGTGATACTCAGGGGATCGATCAAGGTCAACACCGCCTGCATCTGGTTTTGGAAGTACTTGTGTTCACAGATCAATATTTATCTGTTTATGATTCCTTGAAAAGGAGCATTTCATCATAGTGGTTCCTGTGCCATAGACAGCGTTTAACTATATTATCAGTTAAAAAAAATCACATTATCTGTAAGCGGACTACTAAATATTTCAAGATCGTTTACGTATACATTATATAAAACGTTTACTTTAAAGTGCTGCTTTACTAGCTGTATTGTTTACCGGCAGAAGCACAAAATCATGGTTTTTATTCACTTTGTTCAGTATGTACATAATTGTGCATGTCACTCTCTATAATTATACAGTACCAAATTGTTGACTGGTACTATATATTGTAATATTCATTTTCTGACATCTCCTGCCTAAAAAGGTTATGTAGGAAGAAGATTATTTTTTTCCACCAAAATTTCCATATCATTACTGAAAGAGTTAAGTATGCTGTTGCTACATGATAGCAACATAAACAAGAACTTGCATTGGTATCCTTGGGCCGCTACTCCTCCACATCGAAAGGAGCCAGGTGAGGTGGTACGGGCATCTAACTAGGATGCCTCCTACCTCTCAGGTAAGTGCTCTTAGATGACACAGAGGAACACGTGGACTACTGTACATACAATGAGGCAGTGATGGGATTACTACATATTTGCTTTGAGTTTTTAGGCACATTTTGTGAATATAGCCTTTAAGCAAAAAGCAAGAAAAATTTATTCACACTATGAGCTTGAACTATGTTAGTGACCAAGCTGAAGAAATGATGTAGAGGGGAAGCACTGGTTGAGAGTCATGAATTGACTATTGTTCCAGAAAAGGCAGAGATTGGTCTTATAAAAGATTGATTTTTATAAGTGTCTGAAAATTGTCTTGGCTGT
>VUQK01011374.1:10440-30846 GCA_015106715.1 Bujurquina vittata
TATTCACACTATGAGCTTGAACTATGTTAGTGTGTTCCAGAAAAGGCAGAGATTGGTCTTATAAAAGATTGATTTTTATAAGTGTCTGTAAATTGTCTTGGCTGTGTATGAGTCAGAGGAAGAAAGCTGGATGAAACAACAGATAAAGAATTAGTCCTTTGTGAGTGCAGAGAAAAAGTTATTCAAATGTTCCTGCTGAAGTACTAGCAACAGAAGGATTGACAACATAGCCAATCTTTACTGTTGCTGAGCATGTTTTTGACTGAGGTATGAGGATGACTTTAACAGTAAACTGAGTGCTTCAGTAAGAGTTGAGGAAAAGACTATGAATGATGTCCAAGCTTCACTCACTGGAGCACAGCCAGTCTGCCACTAAATCTATACTTCGTTCTGTTGGTGACTTACTAGATAAAACAGCCTCACCATCTATGGAGAATGGAGGAGACCATTGCCTGCAGATATTTGCAGGAATTGTACATGCTCCAGCTGGAGAGGAACAATTGGACCACTGGTTGGAGCAAGCTTAGCTGAATGTTACAGGGAGCGACTGATCTGAAAAAGAAAACGATTATGGAAAGTTTATAAGGACCAATATTGGAAGTGGTAAAAGCTGTGCTCTTATTGGAAGCTGACATCACACCTGAAAAGTTTTGGAAGCTCTTAAAAGTTTTCAGGAGATAATTGAAATCTTAATGAGACTTTTCCTGTCAAAGGCATGGATTCCCCAGGCAGTAGTATGAATAAGGCATGTCCCAATCAGTTACTTAAAGGTGCAGCTCTTATATTAATCCACCTGTGACTGAGAAAAAGAAGGGCCAATCCCCAAAACTTCCTTGAGCTGTTGCATGAAATTCACACAGAAGAGGAATGTGAAACTTTTAGAGCAAAGTTGAACCAGTGAGTATGCACAGGTCATGTTAAAGCTCAAGTGGAAAGCAAACTCTCTGAGGTAGCTCACCTATGTGAGACATCTAGTGTGTCTATGGCCCACAATTTAGGGATACACAGTTCTTGTCCTGTGAAAGAAAAGAGATTAGAACCACTGAGCAGCTACAAGAAGAGAATTAAAGAGTAGGTTGTGTGAAACGAGAGCATAACAAGTCTTTAAAACTCTGCAGGAAGCAGATGTTTAGTAGCACCTTGAGGCGACTGTTGTTGTGTTTTGGTGCTATATGAATAAAATTGGATTGAATTGTTTAAAGTGCAAAGTTGAACTGTAGCAGCCACTCCCTAATGACATCTTAATGGCTGAAGCTTCTACTGCAAACACTCTTCCTGCTGGCGATCAATCCATGGTGATACCAAGCAATGCTGTGGATATGACACAGTTCCCGGTTTTGTTTGAGAATTGACCTCTGAAAGATGCCATCATAGGAGCTGGCACAATTGTACGTTTTTTATTCATCACTGATGTGGTTACTTCAGTTTCTAACCAACAACCAGATTCTGAGGCGTTTCATTAACTCTGGGGACTCAACTGTTCCAGAATAATGAACAATAAGGCTCTGTCAGATTCATTCTGACTGAGATGTGGAGCTTACCAAAGGTGTAGTAAAGTCATCACAGGAGCAATTTTCCAGAGATTAATGGAAAAAGCAACTGGTGATATGAATCTTGTTCAAATACTCATCTATCTTTTGAAAGACGTTGGAGGAACACAAGAAGAGACCTCTGACAATTCTGGACTGACTTCAGGAAGCTGATTTCAAGATCTTAATTGAAAAATGTCAGTTCTGTCAAGAACAAGTCAGATAGTATCAGCTGAAGGTGTTGCATCTGATCAGGCTAAGACTGAGACTGTGATGTCTTGGCAACCTCAAGACCTGATGTCGTGGCTATTTTTGCCTGTTTATCCAAGACTACTCCTCCGTTGTCCTTCCATTGACTGAACTTACAAAAGGATATGTCCCCACTCAGCATGTGAGAAAACCAAAAAATGGAATCGATGACTATCTGGATGAGTGAGAGCCCTGATTGGACGAATCATGCACTGAAGCGTTTGAGAAAATAAAACGCTGTCTCACAAATACACCAATTCTGGCTTTCACAGACCCTAACAAGTCATTTGTCTTGCATGGATGGCAGTCTCAGTGGACTTGGCATTATTTTATATTAGGAATACCCAGAAGGTCTTAGGCCTGTGCTGTAAACGTAGAACCTGTTAAAGTTTGCTGGATTTAAAGTTCTCAGGGTCCTTCCCTGACACATAGACACAAGTGAGCTGCTATGTTACTTGTCAGGGTAAAATCAGAATGCGAGACTGGCCACACATTATTTCACAGTCAAATTAAAAAAGAAAAAAAGATGTCACCATGGCTGTTTGTGCTTGCAGCTTCACAACACGAGTGCAAGATGAAGCTTAGCTGGTGCGACAAATGACTTATTTATGATGTCTTATTTATACTTTGAATCTTTTATTCCCAAAGGTCATATTCCGTAGGTTGTTGGCATATTTACTGTGTACAGTCGGTTGATTAATTGGTCATGGTAAGGGCCGACATAACAGGTTTCATGAGAATGTTATGTTAATCTCCTTAAAAGAGACTGCTGCAACATCAAGGTTGTTGCTATTAAAAAGCGCCAGTGTGAAATTCAGTTGGATGAGATGTGCTGTTGGGCTGATGAAATGGATTCATTGTGGCCACTGAAGATAATGAGCTTTACTCAATCAGCTTGAGATGACATCCAGCTGCCGTTTCAACTGAAATCTTGTTGACTGTTAGGGGTCTATCAGGGACAGACAGGCAGAGTGCTGCTGCCCGCCTGTGGGCTGTCGACCATTTAGGAAGTGGAGCCAGTTTTTGTTCTTTTTTACTTTGCATTCTATTTTTGCAAACTTGAAAGAACTGGACAATGTAACATAATTAATTCAAAATATATTTTAAAGAAACTGCATGCATGCAGTTTAGCCTGGAAACTGTACCAAAATAGGGCACATGGAAAATATCAGATAAAGCTGGCTCCTTTTGCTTTCTCCCTGACTTCTGCACTCCTGCTGAACTCCTGATGTGTCAGATATCATTCAGTCACTATAGGTTGACTGGGAGTTAAAGCACACATTGGAACACACTGATTTCCATATATTTATGTCTTTGGTCATCACTATCCTTTTATGTAAAACTGTGACTTTGTAGACATTAATGTGTCAGGTTGCCATCCAGTTCCTACTCTGAAACATTTACCACACTGTGGCACTCTCAGTTTAATTAATAATAATCAATAATATAAAGTGGCATAATGACTTAAAAATGGCTGATATTTAAAAACAGAATATCATATAGAGTGTGACAGGACTGAAGCAATGTTACAGCTGCTTTATCCACTCAGCATTGCCACACTGAAGAGGAGCTCAGCAGTTTTAAATCGTGTGAGGCTGCTGCATCTCATAGCAGGGATCATTGCACTTTTGTTGTTTTCTAAGGTTTGTAATGCAGATCATATAAGCAACACTGGGAAATATAAATGTTAACACTGTTAATCATTTTGTTCCATTAAAAATAGATTGAAAAGCAGTTTGCACAGCAACAGTTTGTTAGTAGTCCTTCTGATTTGCCACACTGCAGAGCTTCAGGGGGATTTGTCTTGGTTTTGCATGTTACCGCCTTAAATTACTTTCATGAAAATCAAAATTTTAAACACGGCCCGCCTGGTCTTGTTTTAAATTTAACAAATGGTTAAATGATTAAAGCCGCATTCATGACCCTGTGGCAATGTTTTTCTTTAAAGTCGTTTCATTTAAATAATGTGTTAATACCAACATTTAGGGCATTCACTTTTGGTGTAAAACTCAGTCAGCAGTAACAGTGTGGGTGCATGGGATTAGCCGCAAATACAATGCCGATCAAAATGTCCCTGCACCACAGTGTTCTGACACTTTTCTTGAAGAAAAGACAGCGTAGAACAGATCTGTCACAAAAGCTCCTCCGAAAAAGAAACTGATGTCCTTGTGTGGGAGGTACAGCATCACTCCAAGCCAATATTGTATACACAGTACATTTTAAAATAGCTTGGAAGGAGGCAATACATCCGGTTACTTTGTTTTTTTCTGATCCACTGTCTAGCGCAAGAAAGGGTTTAATATTATTAGCTGATGAACCAACTAACTGCAGACCTCAAGCACAGTTTTGCAAGAACAAAGGAACATCCACCATCCCTGACATTTCAATCCCAATGAAAGCACATACTCACATTTATCTGTATCTAGTTAGCATGAAAAATGTGGTTGACCTCACATATTTTTTCTGCTTGAGAGGCTTATATTAAATTGTTCATGCTGCCTCACTTGGCAGGAACACAGAAATAGCACAGAACGCAACTGCACCTCACACGTTTGACCTGAGAGAGCAGAAAGTGTCAGAAAGCTCAAACCTGGGTGATTCTTCAAACGCTCGCTGAATTATTACTGATAGTTTTGTTTTTGCGCTTTTTTTTTTAATGTCACATGCCCTCACTGTCAAGAGGCAATGAGAGAGGTACATTTCAGAAGTAAGGAATTAAGTGTTGATGTGAGTCTCATTGAGAATAGACACGACAAATGAACAGTTTTGAATATGCTACTATGAACATCAGCAAAGTTGCAAATACTTCTTTTGTGTCTCTTTTGTTGTTTTATGCATCTTTGTCGTGAGTTTGCACTTGGTGTTTAGCATCACACACATGCAGTATGACAGAACTTTGTGGTTTCATCATTTTATTGTGTTGTTGGTACATCTCTTTTGAGCTACTATATAATTTTCTTGAGATATTTAACATCATCAGCAATCATTTTCAAGATTATTCAGTTATTCATACACAGACAGGTGTTCTGATGCCAAAAATTGACTATTCATCAGCTTCTTCTGTTGGTGATAGACAATGGTGGAAAATCAGTCCACAACTGAGTAGCTCTCTTATCCCACTTCTTACTCGCAATGTTCTTTTTTATGTGAGGTGTTATTCTAAGAGAAAAATTGAATTTTTTACAAATAGTAGTTATCTCTCCATGATACATAAATCTCTAAGCATCAAAATATATTAAGCCTCAAATCTAGAGAAACGTTTTAAGGTAATTTAAATCCTAGGTATTCATGCTGAGATAAATGGTACATTTGTAAAGGGAAAAATATCACAGATTAAGAGGCCTTTCTTTTTTGTTTGGAAGGTACTTTTTAAATTTTTTTTACTGCTTTTCTTTTTTAAGTATTTTCTTTCCACATAGTGGTAGCAGGAGACAATACCCTCTAAACATCCTGTGCTCTTCCACAAAGAGGTAGTGGTGCCTCTGCAGTTATCTGTTATGTGGGGAGTACATGAAAGGACCCAACTACAGTGCACAGAAGGCAGGTTGCAAAACAAAGGGCACATTTTAATTCACAGCTTCTCAGGGCCTTAAAAAGTCCAAGTAACAATAAAAAGATTCACCAAAAAACTTAGAAAGAAAAGTGCAATGAAAATAATTAATGTAAATAAATTAAGACATGAGGAACACATTCACTTGATGAGCAATAAAGGAACAGTAACAGACTAAAATAAGTGAGGGCAAGCGTAATTAGGAGGGATTAAAATATTTAAATTCAGTTTCAAGTCAATTTTATTTATATAGCGTCAATTCACAAGAATCAAAGTGATTTATATTGTAAGGTAAAGACCCTATAATAATTACAGAGAAAACCCAACAGTCAAAACAACCCCCTATGAGCAATTACTTTGGTGACAGCGGGAAGGAAAAACTGCCTTTTAACAGGAAGAAACCTCCAGCAGAACCAGGCCTGCCTTGACCGGTTGGGGCTGAGGGGAGAGACGGGACAAAATACATGCTGAGGAAGAGAGCCAGAGATGAATAATAACTAATTATTAAGTTTTTTATGATAGTTACAAAGGTAAAAAACAAACAAACACTAGACGTGTCCAAATTTTGACACTGGAGGACAAAGATCCTTTAATTTTTTTTTTTAAAAAAAAGCAAAACAAAACAAACAAACAAAAAAAACCCAGAATTGTTTTCTCCATTTTCCTCTCACTTTTCAGGATTATGTTAAACAGTCTGGTTCAAAAGTCCACTTCCTTCTCTCCTAGACATCTCCATACTTCCCCGGTATGTCATCTGGACCAAATGCCTTTCCATTCTTGATCCTCTTCATAGCTGCCCTCACCTCCTCTTTACTAATCCTCTGCACTTCCTGATTTACTAACTTTCCTCCATCCCTTCTCCTCTCTCTGCCATTTTCTCCATTCATGAGCTCCTCAAAGTTCTTCCTCCATCTTTTCAACAGTCTCTTCACTCATTACTGTATTTTCATCTCTATCCTCTTGCCATAACCTGCATCCATTGCAGCTCAGTCATTGTTGTACACCTAGATTCCCAGTACTCCTTTACTTCCTCAATCTACCACCATTTCCTTGTCTTCTTCCCTCTGAAGACACAGCAAGCACCTCCTTGGCAGTTTCCCTCAGCAATTCAGCTGTTCTTTCCTAAATCTGATAAAGCTTCCTTGCCACCCAGAGCCTGTCTCAACTCCTTCCTGAACTCTGCTCAGTATTCTTCTTCTTCAGCTCCCACCACTTAATCTTTGCCTCTGCCTTCACTCGCTTCCTCTTCTTGATTTTCAAAGTCATCCTACAGACTGATGGTGCCTACCTACATTCTCTCCTTGCACCACCTTGCAGTTTTTTTCTTTTTAAAACTGTACCTTAGGTGTCGCCCACCTGTTTTCACCTTCCTCCACTCTTATACCTTCCCCCCCACCGCTCCATCTGTCCTTCTGCAGTTGTCGCCTTAACACTCTACCTACCCTATACCTTCTCTTCTCCTCTTTTCCCTTTAACTACATGTCCATTAAATCCTACTCCAATCACCACTTTATTTTCTCTTACTGTCTCCAAACAAACCTCCCCCCCTCCCCCTCATTTGTCTTCGACCAACAGTGGCAGAGTTTCTACCGACACCCGGCTATTACTAACCCGGACAACACTATCTTGAAGGCCATAAACTTACTTAAGGATTTATCCACAATTTTTTTTAGCATGTGCACAGTGTAATAAACAAGCAAGAGGTTGTATAAATTGCTAATTAATCTTGCTGTCATGTTTCAGAAATGCAACAGAGTGGCTCACATTGCTTTATTGTGGATGAGTAATCTTATGAATGTGTTTCTATGTTTTGGTGTAGGGAACCCTAGCATCAGTGTTATCAGTGCACAGTGAAGAAGCATCGAGAGGATAACACTTCAAGGAAATTCAATTGGTGGAAAGCTGTAAATATAGTGTATTGTAACACTGTTGATATCACTAGGATTTTTGCCAAATGGTAAATCAAGTCTTATGTCTGTGAAAAAAATAATTGTTACATTATCATTCATGCTCATCCTCCTCATTAAAGCTGGGTTTAGCCACTCAAGCTCTGAGTATCTGAAACAGGCAGTGAGTGCGATGGAAAAAGCCGTGAGGGTCAGCGGTGTGAATCAGGCAAAGGCAGTGTCAAAGATTTTTGGAGAGATGTTTAGTGAGGAAAGTCAAAGCCAATCTAATCTGATCCTTACCCCAGAGGGTAGTTTGAACTTTACTCACTGATGTCCACTTCAAGCAGATGACTTAGTTTGGATTAAAAAAGGTCATTTGATGTGCTTTATTTTCATTCTAAATCACATTTGCAAGCCAAAGCAATACAAATTACGTGTTGAATTAAGACAAATTCAGGTTGCGCATGCACTGCCTTTTATGTCCATCAAGCGGGTTCAGTCTTCCACATAAATTCTTCCTTAGAACGTCCATGGACGCATACCTAAACATGCTCCACTGATCTGTGTTGGCCAGCTCTCTGTTCTTTGCAGACGAGTGCAGGGGTGTAAACATCAAGGGCAAGGATGCAGATAGGATTAGCAAACTGGTGAAAAAGACAAGGCTCTGTTGGAGAGCTGAGCCAGTATACCCTGAAGGACGGAAACTGAACTGAACTGAACTGAACTGAACTGAGTCCTAGACAACATGGGCTACACACTTGAACACCAGGCTCTGCTTTACATCTATTTGCAACATTTGTGACATTTGAAGTATGTAAATACTGCATATCTTCTTTGCACTTCACTGAATTCCTGACACCTTCTAAAAATTCTAAAAACTCTGCAGTTACATGGAGATACAACCATCTAATCTGGTTTGCTGAATTCTTCCAAACATTTCGGCAGCAACTTATTCAGTTTTCTTTGTTAGGCTGGGTAAGAATGCTTCACAGTTAAACAGCCTCAGGATTAAAGGTTTCTTCCACAATCTGTCAGCATTGCTGCAACTGAAAACTGATTTATAATGTGCTGATTGCAAGTATGCCACTGCTGCTGATGCCTTCTACAGGTTGATGCTTATGTACTTGTGCTTTAAAATCATATGTCACACATGTTCCATATACTTATACCAAAATACAACTGTTTGTTGTATGGTAATGTTGAAACACAGGATCGCTGCTCCTCCACTGGCAAATCTCTTTGCACATTACAGCTTTGAGCCACCCCTCATTTCTTTATGCTTTGCAAGGAAAATGGGAAATAGGTGCAGCGATTTGTTGAAACGTGTGCAAATACACATAAAAATGCTGTATATAAGGCAAAAACAGAGTTTATTCAGTTCTAACAAACTTGAGAGTCAGTGTTGGGTGTGACTGCCTTTGTTGTTCAACGGAGCCTGAACTCTCTTAGGTAGCTTTCTTGTCATTTCTTCTTCAGGAATAGCTCTCCAGGCTTCAGCTCTGTGAAGGCCAGTCCGTGACTGATAGGGTTTCATTTTGCCTTTTGCTATCCAGGTATGCTTTTGCTGCACTGCCAGTATGTTTGTTTGGGATCATTACTATGCTGAAAAATGAATCAGTTGTCACTCAGATGGTTTCCAGATGATACCGCATGGTGTATCTGGTAGTATTTTTCTTTGTTCGTAATTCCATCAAATTTGACAGGATCCCCAGCACCGCTGATGAAATGCAGCCCTAACCCACGACAGCCTCCACCGTGTTTTATAAATGGCTGTAGACATTCACTGTTGCACCTCTCTCCTGACCTCCCTCTCACATATTGATGACAATTTGAACCAGAATTTTCAAATTTAGCTTCACCACTCCATGAAACATGTTGCCACTGATTTTCAGTCCAGTTCTTGTGTAATGTGGCATACCTCAGCCTGTCTCCCTGTTTCCCTTCCTAAAGAATGATTTCTTGACAGCCACCTTTCCACTGAGACCATTTCTGATGAGGCTTCAGTGAACAGTAGATGGATCACCAGAAGGGCCAGATGCATCTCTCCGCTCCTGTGTCAGGTCTTTGCTGGATTTTCTCCATTTTATTTTAAGGAACATGACATTCAGAATCTGTTGCTTCACATACTTTGTATCTGCTGTAGCCTATCACCTCTTCTTTTGTGCTCCACCTACCCAGTTAACTTAGATCTTTTAAGGATGCAATGCACACCATGCTGAGATATGTCAGGTTTTTCGCTAACAGGTCTTTGGGAATCACCTTGTTTGTGCAAAAATACCATTTTATGTCTGTCAAACTGAGCTATCTTTGGCATTTTTTGTAGATTCAGCTAAGGAAAATGAATAGATTGTGTTTTTGCAACAGCCTTCCAGTGACAAAGTGCCTAAAGATACCATTTAAAATTGGTTCTTTACTAAACTGTGTTATGTGTAGACACAACACTGCTTCATCTCTTGAGTTAGGTGTCATTTTTTTATACTTGAATTATTCACAGGTCAGGTCAGTGCATCATTCAAATCCTATCTGACAGGCACAAGGATTGGACTGAAAATGAGTAAAAAAGCAGCCAATTTACAAAGAAAACCCTTAAAATGTCTCCAGAAATCCTGGAGAACTACTGCTCAAGACCACTTTAAAAAATATGTGCAGGAAAGAGTTTTGTAAGCAAAGAAATTGAGCATCATGTATAGTTTCATCTCACAATGACTGTAGGACAGAAGTGATGATTGCCTGAGTCCGCCTGCGTCAGTGTCCACTATCCAATGAAGTGGATAGAGTGCATGGTACTGAGGGTACTGATGTTTATGTTGCATTAAAATTCCAATCTTACCTGCTATGGATGACGCAACAATCAGGCGTCCCCTGCAGAATGCACTGTGTATGTATTTAAATCTTTCAGTGCAAAGTTTCTGTTTGTACAATGTTTTCTAATCATGATTGAATTAAAACACGGTAGACCATTACCATATTACTTACCCTACACCATTTGGAGGATGCTTGAAAACAAGACAACCTTTGTCAAATGAGGGGAATGTGCAACAATAACATTTACTCCAGTAGAAAGCAGGGAATAATTACCCGTGTGTGTAGCTTGAAATGGAACAGTTGAACAGTGCAGATTAGAGTGCATCCTCCAGTGCCCATTAATCAAATGCTTTGGAATTAACTTTCAATTGACTTTCTTATCCTTCCGCATAAAATAGATGCCATGGCTGAAAAATGGAGTGAGCAAGCAATCTTTAATTTCAAGACAAAGTTTTGTCGTGGCAGTCAAAAAAAAAAAAGAAAAAGAAAAAGAAAAAAATATAAACAACGGAAGAGCTTCAATTTTCATTTGTGTTTCAAAGTAATAAAAGACAGGCTGAGGCCTCGTAGTTCTTTCATCTCATGAGAATTCTCCATAACAACAGAGAGCATAATAAGTACCGGGGGAGACAATTGGTGATTTTTGTACTTTTTGTAGCTCCATTGTACTCCTTTGTTTCCCCCTTTTACTTAAGTCCTTCTTTAAAAGAAGAAAAAAAGAAATTATGTGCTGTGAAAGGAAGTAAAACCTGCCATTAAAAAGCTTTAATGGATGTCAGCAGTTATGTTAATGGGATTCTTGTCGTTGATCAACAGGAAAGTGTTTGTGTAATGAATCTGTTAGTGGAGTGGTTCTGACAGAATTTTTATACCACACCTGTAAATATAAACCTGTACACTTTTCTCTTTTTATTACCTTCAGTGATCATTTTATCCTTCTTGCTGAATGCCCACTGACAAATTTAAAGCAACAGTTTCACATTTTGGGAAAAAGCACATTTTTCTTGCTGAGAGTCAAATAAGATCCATATCTGTACAGTGTACAGCCTGCGGCTTGATAGCTTAGCTTGGCCTAAAGCTCTGTGCTAGATTTAAAAAGTTTGCCCACCTTCTGACCAGCTGAGATGTGATAGTTAGGCACATAACCCCCTGCAAAACACCATAAAATACACCAGCTCAACAGTCTGGGCTTTTTATGACTCCTTCAGCAAAGCACAGCTTCTTTTCAGCTGTATGACAGAAACTTTTGAAAAGTCAGAAGGGAATGATTAATTAACAGCCTTTTATTCTGCACACAGACCAAAGTTTCCACCCTACTGTGTCTTCAGTCAGAGTGGATAATGACTTTTGGCACCTAGTTTTAGTCAACCCAGACTGTGTGTACAGCTCTCTTTGGGCATTTGGCTGGACAGAATTTCAAATCAACTGAGAAATGAGTCCAAGATTTGGTGTTTTCGTGTGTCCAGTTATCATACTCCCAATGGCCTGTTAGCAAAATAGACACAGAACCCCTTAAAACCACATTTGTTAAAGTATGACAGCTGCAAGAAAACACACCAGCTACTGTAAGTACTTCATGTGTGCAAGGTGGCTCGTGTTAAGTCAAAAACGAGATGCAAGAATACAGACCTAAATATAATGTTAAAAATGCAAAGAGTGGAAACGTAACAAATTTGGTTCTTCATTTGAGCCAAAGGGCTATACTGTGTTCAGTGTAGGAATACCTGCAGAGTGGCGAGTTGATGATGTCACTCCCTCTAGGAGACAGATTTTTTTCTGTTACTGAGTTGGTGCAGAGTAGTGGTTGGCCTGCGTGTAGTGACTCACGGGTGTGTAGTCCGTGGTTTGTGTAATCTTGCAGTCATATGTTCAATTATACACAGTTTTAAAGATTGTTTTGTTTGCCTGAAAATGTGTTCTATTTTAATATATAGACAGCATGTGTGTGCAGTATGTTTTCCAGTATGTGGATGTGTACTTTGTCTCTGAAGAATCTGAACTGTATATTACAATATTTGAGGATAATATTTAATCACAAATTTCTACCAAATCATGGTGGAGGGGTTTGTGAGTCCCAGGGATTCCAGTGGTTATTTTTCCAGGGACTTTTGCTCCCTAGTCAGGTCTCCCAAGACAAGATCCTGGGTGAGGGCCAGATGAAAACTGATTCAGATGAGAGGAAGATCAGACAGTTTACCCTGCCCGGGACAGGGTTACCGGGCCCAACCATGGAGCCAGGCCTGGGAAGGGTGCTGAAGGGAGAGCACTTGGTGGCCGGGCCTTAGTCTGTGGAGTCTGGCTGGGCGCAACCTGAAAAGGGGACATGGACACGTCCTCCTGTTGGCCCAGAAGGGGTCCGGTGCAGTGTGGTGGGCGGTGGCCAAGGGAGGAGGCTTTGGAGGACCAATCTCCAGCTATCAAGGCTGGCAATTGGAACATGGAACATCGCCTCTCTGGTAAGAAAGCACAATGCACCACAGCTGTGCAAAAGGGTATGAGACATATGATAGTCAATGTACTCAGAGTCAATATACAGTCAATATAGTCAGAAACATTCTTCTTAAAGTTTTTAGTTCATTTTAAAACCTACTGCAGAGAGTTCACTTATTATGCTACAATTGCTAAAACTCCATAATGAGAATCAAGGGAGGAGCATACAGCTGTTTTTCTCTTTTTACAACCAGCCATGGTACAATACAACACACAAATTCAGTACTGGTTCTTCTTCCATCTAATACAAGTAAATGGGTGTTACAATAATGCCTTAGACTTATATAGCGCTTTTCAAGGTATTCAAAGATGCTTTACAATTCCATTCATCATTCATTGACACCTCAATCATACTGGTGGTAAGCTACTAATGCAGCCACAGCTGCCCTGGGGCAATCTGACAGAAGACTGGCTGGCAATTTGTGCCTACGGCCCCCCCGACCACCACCAAACACATAACCACATTCACACTTAGGCAATGTGGGTTAAGTGTCTTGCCCAGGGACACAATGATAGCATGCGCTCAGATTGGGACTTGGACCAGCAACCCTCTGATTGCAAGGGGAGCACCTACCCACTGCACCACCCTGCAAGAAGACAGAAAACACCACCCTGAAACCAATAACTGTCAATACAGACTCCATGCAGGGGGATGTCCCTGTTTATATTTCTTACAAAATTAGTAACTTCAACATGCCACCAGGGAAGATGATTAACTTCTCTACTTGACTCTTTTAAGAAATTAGTTTTTATATTTGGCCTAGTACATGTTATCAATACATGAAGCACTTTGAATTCAAAATGTATTCAACCTCTTCTTGATTGCATCTATCTAGTATATAGCCTTACAGCAGCGCCAATGCTCAAGTCATGGCAACATTGCTGATCAAAGACAATGTTACAATTAAGGGCTTGCTGCTCACTGAAGCAGCAAGCCCTTAATTATAAATTAGAAAAACATAATATGCCAGCCAAGCCACGTGAGGAAAATATTTTTCTATGCTTCTGAAAAAAAGAACACGTAAGTAGACAAGCTGTGTTGCTAGATTAAATGAGTTTTCTTCTACTGATTGAAAAGCCCAGAAACATAACAGTCCTCTGCAGCTGGAGTCAAAGCAAGGGCACATAGCTTGACAACAGTGTTAAATAATCACAATCTTCCGCTCGAGTAAACAAATCTTAGCTGCAAATGGCAAATAATTAGTACAATAAGACTTGGTTTTACAAAAATGTTGTGCATGCCTAGAATTTGTTGTTTTTAATTTCTAGGATGCAGCCTGAGAAGGACGAGCTCTAATCTCTCTTTATCCGGGCTGGATGCTGCTTGATGGATCACCATCCTGCTCCACTAGCTCACTGGTTGCCATCATGGATCACTATCTGGCTGCACTTTCATTATGGCTACTGTCATGGACCACTATCTTGTTACGCTGTAAAAACATCAATGACAAATCAAAGCCACAAGCACATGAAATTAGCTTTAGTGCGCGTTGTGATTTTCTTTAGTGTGCACGATACTTACCTGGTACAGTGCCAAGAAGACTGAATGAATGGTTCTCAGAAAATTAAACACAGTGAATTTCTGTTTCAAAGCTGTATGATGTGCATCTTCAACTAGTGGACTTCATTTCACCCTTGTCTCCATTTAACATTACACCCAGACTGGCCTCTGGTGGGAAAGTTATCTTAAAGACATCCGAGCTTGCCCATCCTAACCCCCAACCTCTGTTTTTCTCTATCTTCTTTCCCCTGTTCCGTCCTCTAATCAGCCATCAGGGATTGTGTGTGTGTGTGTGTGTGTGTAGAGGGATTTTGAATGAAGAGGAGCACAAAGAGGAGTGATGACCCACAGTCCTCTGCACTCGTTTCGACCTCAACCGCTACAGTCCCCTGTGGCTTTCCCTCCCTCCACACACACCTCAGCCACTGCATGGCTTAACATTCATTCACCACAACCCCCCTCCTCTCCTCTCCTCTCCTCTCCTCTCCTCTCCTCTCCTCTCCTCTCTTCAACACCCACATGCCCTCTTCACTGGAAGAGCCACATAATTATTTTCTCTGGGAGACATACTGCTTGCGTTCGCCTCTATCTTTAATTACAATCAAGCAAAAGAGAGCTTTAACAGGAGGGACCAGGCATGCTGCTTTGATGTTGTCTGCTGCTGGCCCTTTGTTTTTTTCCCAGGCAAATGGCAGAGTGCTTACATGTCAACACCATCCTGAACACACAGCACCATATTCCTTGACAGTGGCGAGATGTAAAGCATGGTGTCTTTGTGCAAAGCAGATTGTAAAAATTTCAATGCAAGGCTGGTTTTTTGGGTTGTGATGTTAGCTAAACAAAGGCCAGCATGTTGTTCTGCTATAAACCTAAATTCCAGTTTGGCCATCCGCATGTTTTGATCCCCGCTGCCAGTGAAGACTTTGTTCTTTTGGAGGAAACCCAGGCAGCAGGGATTTGTATGTGTGTAAAGGGGAGCGTGGCCATCGGTTAGCCTCTGCTGTAGGTTTTGAAGAATGCCTTCACATACTGCATCCACACAATAAGGAGTTGTATTGTGTAAGATTATGGGCAGAATATCAAAGCTAAAATACATTTAATATAAATATATTTGTGTTTGCTGGACTATATGTGCAGGAACTGGTTTGCATGAGTAGGCATTCAGGCTTGTTTGTGTGCACATTTGTGACTGATTGGTGACTAGATCTGTGATTGCTGCTGTGAGCCTGTGATTAGAGGGTTGGCTGAGATGTTGGCTGGCCGATTCTTTTGGCCACAAATGGACAAGAAGCCGGACTGAATCAGCACTTGCTGTCTGCCACCTTCGAGCGAACGTTTTCTGTCTGTCTAACTCTACGCTCAGCCCAGTGTAGTCCAACTCTGTAAAGAAACCATCAGAAATGAGAGCTGATGCAATGTCTTTTCTCATCTGTAGCTGTGATATGAGTCACTTTGTGAACAATGGATGCAAATATCCTGGGATTAGACTGTCACACAGATTGGTGAAATTCTGAAAGTTATTCTTCTGTGTATTGTTGTTTAGTTATTGGAAAGAACAACAACGCTAATGGAAGGATGGAAAATAGATTGTGGTTCAAACATGACCCGGATGCAAGGAAATGTTCTTTCACAAGATGACTGATTTGATGCACTTTGTGTGCTCTCTGTATGCTAAACATGCAGCCATGCTCCATGTAAAAAGAATGTTTGCATTTCAATAAAAGATTAAAATAAAAAATATATATATAATTAAGAGAAAAGGTTATTATACATTAATTTAGTCACTTAGTACAGTAGAGCAAGGCTATCTTAACCCCCTGCCCCACCATCACCACCACCACCTTATTCATAGCATTTATAAATAAGAAGGAAATAGGATTGTTCCAAAAAAGTATCTACCTATAAACTCTAGGTCCATGCTTCATGTTTTCCTGCCATGACACTCATCAAAAACATATCACCTTTTATTTTAGACTTCAAAATTATGCAAAAATTCCAAAAAAATTAAGATTTCTTCTGACTCTGCAACAGCAGTAGAGTACAGAAGTGCCTTGAGATGCAACCAAATGAAGATGCAAAAGAGTCATTTGTAAGTGACATAAATCTCCCTTCAGTGTTTACAGGATAGAAACTGCTGCATGTTAGTGTTAGTGTGGTGATTCTATTTGTGAATTCTTTATACTTAATTGCATTTCTGTGTTATGTTCCTTCGCTGGGTTCCTTTGTTTACTATGTAGCTTTTGTTTTTGTTGTTGTTGTTGTTGTTGTTGTCATCGTTGTTGCTGTTTGTTTTTGTTTGTTTTTTTAAATCACTCAACATCATTGTAAATACGGTCTGGCTTGCAATGAATTTTTTTTTTTTAAATTAACCCTCTGAGACATAAATCTTGTGTGTTTTTCTGCGTCTTTAAGTATGAGCTCAAATTTCTCATTTCTGCAATGTTTTGTAAATCCATCAACAGTCATATTTCTCAGTGTGAAATTCTCCCATCCATTGTCTCGGCCAAAAATTGAAAACATAAACTGAAGGAATGTTCTCAAGCCAGGGAATATCAATCAGTCTCCAAATAAGTCGGAGGTGTCAGCAAAATAATGGATTTTGTTTGAGAAAGAGTCCATAGCTGCTGCACACAGGGATTTAAAACAATAATCTTTCCGGCATAATGGCTGGGTAATATGGATAGCCCATTTATCTTTGATTAGTTTTTTTGATGTAGGGATAAGTTCCCATGACTCCCTGTTTCATTATTCTTTCTAATTACCTGCACCGATTCGCCCATCAAGCGTCAGTACACTGGCGCGATGTAATTGCTTCTGCCATAAATCAAGAAACATTTGGGGGCGTCTCCAGAGTATCTGCTCCATTACTACAAACACATTGAGAAGCAAGGCTTATGTTCATACTGATAAATTCAATCATTAGTTCTGATATTTTGATATTTGATATGCACAATCTCCAGCTGAGCATCTTAGTGATAATCTCACACTGATGATTGCTGCTTCTATTTTACTCGACAGCATGTGGACAGAGGCGACATATGCTTGTTTCTTTATGTTTTTCACAGGATTTGCATTTGAAATTGGGATGCAACTGAATGATGCATAATGGTACAGCCATAGCTGCCTGCCAAGGTCAAGGAGCACGTTGCGTCTTAATGAGGCCCCAGGCTCTGATAAACATTCAGCTGACAGCCCCCAGCGTTGCCTCATCTTTGTTGTACAAAACCCAAAACATGTAAAAACTTGCCTTGAGCTGAACATCACATATTCCAGTCCACAGGGTTATCATTCTAATTTAGTTAAGGCATTAGGCAAATCAACAGCTCCTGTAGCACCACAGTAGGGAGAACTGGCTGGAGGTGGAATGTGAATGAGCTAAGTTAAGGCAGACAGAACTGGGGCTTAGCTGTTAGCCTCAGGGTCAAAGTGATAATGTATGAACTTAGCTCCAGCAGGCCAGCAGACAACACTACATTAGTGACCGGCGAGTATCTTAGAGTGGGCGCTTTAGTCTGAAAGTGACACAGCAAGTTTGCATGTCAGCTGATCAGGGAATCAGGGACAAGTGTGGATTATTTGCTCTGCTGTAACATGTTCCTCTTGTATCAGATTTTTTTAATGCTTTTTCACAATGGTCACGCTGACCTTTATTTGAATTGTTTGTGCTTATGCCAAAACAATATGCATATTAAACACTGTGGATGGGAATGGAAAACAGTTTTTTTCTTCTCTCTTAGGAAAACACATTTTGCATTTTTAGTTAAAGTTTTGATTTAAATTAGGCTTAATAATTTACTTTTAAAATACTGCATATTTTATTTTGTGCTTAGTGCTTGGCAATTCTGACCGGCAATTTTTAGCTTCTGTTACACTGAATACAAACTACTTTACTTGCAAAGAAACTTGAAAAGGTTTCTTGCTCATTAAATTCTGTCAAGAGTGCACTTTGCATACTGCCAGACTGGCAACAGCACAGAACTGGCATGTTGTTATTTGTAACCTGGATGTTAAATAGACACACCAAAAACTGTCAAGAAGTAACTGCGATGTTTGCCTGTGCGGTTAGATTTTTGTACTGCAATGTTGTGAACATGTGTGATGTGTTGACTTCCAGCTGTCCTTGCTTTGTAGCATCTTGTCTGAACACATTCTCGTTGCCTGGCCTCTTGTGAACCGAACACAGAATAGCAGCTTCAACTGACAAGAATGCCTAATGTACTAAAGTCACTGGAGTGTAGCAAACTAAATGGCCCCCAACAAAGCACTTACTGCCTTGTGTTTTACAGTAGTTGCTGTCTTCTTTTGAGCAAAGATTTTTATAGGCTTAACCCTGCCTGTATTCACGGTAAGCTCTCTGTAGTGTGGTGGTTTTCTTCTTTTTGAACCTTTGTTTTAAAATGTTTTATAACCAGTAGCTCAAAGGGTTACGTTTAAAGTGAAAGGCATGAGCCATGGTGAAAAACACAGAGGGAATTATTGTTCTTATAACTGTTTCAGTATTATTCTTTTCATTATTTAGGTGGCTTGGGCTTTCTCCTACAAGATTTCTAGGTACATGAAGTAGCCTTTTTTTCCACTAAGACAGTCCAAAACAGGCTTCCTACTAGAGCTACAAAAGATACACAAAGTTGGAATTGGAAATGTATCTGCTGAAGAGCAGGATTTTTAAGAATTTTTTTTACATGTGGGTTGAGACCAAAACAGAGCTAAAAGAACAGTAAACATTAGACATACACTAGTTTAAACTGTGACTCTGAATTAATAATTAAATAAATGTCTGTTAAATGTGTAAATGGTCCGTTGCTTGCTTGTTACAGTATGATTTTTTTTCAGTGAACCACTTAATATCACTTTCTTGTCTGCTACCCTGGACCTGCTTTATCCAGTACCTTGGCTTGTTGCAGCAAATGTGAACTGTGAGCAAAGTTCACTGTATTTGAGGCTGGACATGATAGTTATCTGGCATGCTTATAAAGGGAATAGAAAAATGGCCTGATGTTTTTAGTGAAAGACAGTTTATAACATATTTGGAGGCTTAAATATTTGTTTGGCATAAATGTCTCTGTTTCTTCATTTTAATAAAGAAATATATTATTTAAATTTAATTTTTTATGCAATCATGGAAGCAAAAGTGGACTTTTTCTTTGAACTCGTGTTTATATGTATGGCTGTCTTACAGCACTACTAGATTCACACTCCTTTGTCTGGCCTGTGTCCTCCCTCTGAATATGTTCGAGTGGCTTATGCAGAGACACTGAGTGGGATGACTATGGTGCCGCTTGCAGTGACCCAGGTTAATATGGTTAAAACACTTGAGTGCCAGTGTCTGCAGTTACAGAGGCATGCAGGGTGCTGAACGCTGAAAACAAGTCTTCAGAGAGTCTTACATGGGAGCACAGGGAACAGAAATACAGTACTACAGCTGCTGTATAAGCAGCTGTGCTTAGGCCTGCATGCTGCCTGAGGTGTCTGTAACAATGATTTCCCCACAGACTCTTTCTGCAAACTATGACACAAATCAGCACCTTTTGCGCACCTTATTATACATTCTATATAACAGAAATCCTTTTAAATGTACTAGTTATGAAGAGCTGGCAGCTGCAAGACTATAGGGAGAATCCATCACCATCATCATCAGTATCATGACCACAGGGAACAGTATGAGCTTTGTGTAAGCTTTGTTATTCTACACCCTTAAAAAATATTTTGGATTGGAGCTCTGCAGAACAAATTAACCCCTCGAGGAAGTTTGTGTGTTAACTCAAATGACAAGGTCTTGCTCTCTGAAAACACTAAAAATAAAAACACTTGAATCCGCTCTCAGAAAATCAGAACTGATTTCCTCTTGGAGACATACACCATCAAGGAATTTAGAGAAGTATAAAATGACTTACAAGCTCACGTTCATACCAAATGTCCTCTGACAAAGAAATGTGCAGACTATAAAGGCTTTACCCTGGCACTATCTCAGTGTAGTGAAGCAGCAAACAAACTGAAGAGCACAGATCTGAGATCCTCTGGCGGGTGTGAAGTGGAATCAAAGTACTTCGGGCAGCCACTACCGTGTCTGGGTTTGCCTAATCAAGTAAAAGTACACAGAGAGCCTGAAGCTCTTTGTACGTGATTTACTGGAGCCATAATTCATTTGGAATTGGAGATGATGGAGCTGGCAATGGCAGGTTACAGTATGGAGTAGGAGTAATTTGAACTGAGTAATGATTAGGATCTGGATGGCTCTATAAAACAGATGTCCTTCAATATCTGTGGGTTTAGTGTGGAGTTTCAGTCACCAGTGTAGCCTGCAATGTGAAGTGATTTTGCCAGATTTTTTTTTTTTTTTTTTTTTGGTAAAAATTAACTTTTTTCCTTTTGGTGGGTTAAATTTAAAAAGAA
>VUQK01011374.1:34769-47482 GCA_015106715.1 Bujurquina vittata
GGGGCTCCCCTCAAAGGGCCCCCCCCCCCCTCAATACACACACCGTCCTGCTTAACATGCAGCGATTGAAAAGATGTTGGAGTGTGGACCAGAACTGTGTCTCTCCATGTACCAGGAATCAGTGGCACAGGGCTTTCTAGTGGGCAGGGGTGTGAGGTGGGGATTAATTTGCATAAACATAGATTTGGGCATGAGGTAATGGTGTGGTGCTACATCAAACCAATAGGCAAGAAGAGATTATTTTATTTGAAAAAGATTTGAATATATACTTTAAATGACCAGAGATGGGTTTTTAGGTATTTTGTAAATACCTGCAGAGGAACTTGAGGATATTTCATTGCTCAAATGCTCTAAAATGGTGCAGTAGTGGACTTTTTATGCCTGATCTTATTATTATGCTGGAGAAGCTATTATTAGGGTCAGTCTTATACTTTGGGTTATGTTTGGTACCAGGCATTAAGCTATCTAGCAAGTATTATGCATCACATCACATCACATCACATCCATCCATCAATCCATCCATCCACTTTCTTCTGCTTATCCTTTTCAGGGTTTGAGGGGACTGGAGCCTATTCCAGCTGCCTTAGGGGAAGAGTCAGGGCACACTTTGGACAAAGAGCAATTCAGAACTATGGGCAATTTAGAGTCACAAATTGATCTATTCCAGTGATTCTGAAATCCAGGCATCGTGGCCCGGTTTCCTACAGGTTTTAGATGTGTACCTGATCCAGCACACCTTAATCAAATGGCTGAATTACCTTCTCAGTATGCAATCAGGTTCTCCAGAGTCCTGCTAATGATTTCTATATTTGATGCAGGTCTGTTGGATCAGGGACACATCTAAAACCTGCAGGACACTGGGCCACGAGGACTGGATTTGAGAGTCACTGATCTAATCCCACAGGCTGCATGGCTGTGGGAGGAAACTGGAGTACCCAGAGCGAACCCATGCAGACATGTGGAGAACACCTGGGGAGCCAGATGGTGGATTTAAACCCAGGACTTTCTTACTGTGAGGCAATGGTGCTAACCACCGTGCCACTGTGCACGTGCCACAGTGGTGCCCACGATGCATCCCCTCATTTACCATATAGAGACAATAAAAGTGAGGCAGTCAATACAGCATAGTCACATAGCTACAGGGCATGAGCACACAATGTCTTTGCCTTACTTGTTGACTGCGGGGCTCAAGGTCAAACAATAGACTTGCATAGCCCCATAAAAAAGTATAGTATTGTATTGTATAGATGGGTTGTCCCAGTTGAAAATGTGCAAGTGATATACTCATTCCATAAGTACGATGCATTTTTGTCTCTTTAAATGTCGACTATTGACTTGAAGGTATGTTTCCTTTAAGGTTAAGCATACACTGTCTAAAGAGTCAAATCAACCTCATAAAATATCCTCAGACCTGACTTGTCTTTGCTGCTGCACTGCTGAGTCCAAGTATTTCGGGTGCAATTTTCAGGTTTTTCACAAGTGGGCTGAAAAGGGGAACAAACCACAAAGTGCAGAGCTGGCATAGTTTCCTGCATTTCAGGTACGTGAAATACAAGAGAATAAAATAATTTTTTTGACCTTGGAGAAGAGTCTTTGATTAACAGTGATACTGAGTGCCAGGCTGGCACCGAACTTCAGATGGAGGGTCACATGAGAAGTTGCTGAATTCATTAATGCAGTCGTACAGCTGCACAATGTGACAAATTAAAATGTACAATCTGTAAATTGTCTCTACACAGTCCAAGTCATAAACAGCAATCCGTTGCAGTTTCATAATTTGTCTTTAACAGAAGCACAGTGGATGGAAACATTTGCTGGCTGTCACAGTCCTTACACTCTTTAATGACATATTTAATCATATCCTCATATCCCAGGTCACCGGACTTTTTTCTAAACTCTGCACAGACCAAAAACTATATTCTATTGGCCATGGGGAATAACTATGGTGAGAGAGGGGCTCAGCATGCCAATAACTATTATCATGTCCAGCAGCGATATGAAGTAACTGCCCATTCCTTCTGTTGTTTATTGCCTACCTATGGCATACTATGGGATACACTGTACAGTCCAATTAGATTTGAGGGACATAAAAAGTCAGAATTTCTATTTTATGGTTGTCTGATGAACAAGCACCAGACTCCCAACAAGAAAACAACAGTCGACCTTTTTCAGCAGCCCATTCTGTGCAGAAATGAGTAGCATGAGGGTTATCAGCAGCATTGCTCTGCTGTGGATGCCACCAGCTTTGGGTAATCAGATGAGGGGTTTTAAGCTTGTTAACAAGCTTATGAAGTAATGTTTTCAACTTAAGTACAACATTAGCACCGGTAAATACTTCCTCGCTGGTACTTAGATGCTGAAGCCCTCTAAGTCTTACTGGCTTAAATGCACACCATACACAAATATTGTCTGCCAATATTTATTTTTGATACAGTTAAGGTTTTTTTTTTTCTTGGTCAATATTGATATGGAAATTTTGAACTTTAGCGCTATAGATATCAATCACGATGTCCTAATTTTCAGCTGCTGCAGAGAAAACATGATTATGGGATTAATTCACCCAGTGGAGACGTATATTTTGGAAAGAAACATCAAATCATTGATATTAAAATTGTATATCAGTTTAGGCACAACTGCAACAACTGCGAAAACAAGTTCATTTGAATTATGTACGGTTCCTGTTCACGTGTCGAATCGTTTTGGCATTTATGAGATGCAGTGCACTGTGTTCTGAGACTGTCAGTATTGCACGTTGCAAGTGTTATACAGTTTGAAAAAACGAAAATGCTTGTGCCACATGCCCAACATGTGCCACAGAAAATAGGGAGGCACAAATAACACTTTATAGTTAAATCTATTGATACAGTTTAATTATTAAGCTAAATTTAATATTTAACCAGAAGCAAAAAAGAAAAAAGAATGCTGTTCAACTGCTTATCACCTGCTGTATCATGTGTTTTTGTGAGTTTCTATGACTTCTACATCAACAGCGTGAATTTTTTTATACATTTCTAAGCAATAAATTGCAAAAACAAAACAAAACAAATCCCACATGTACTGTAGCAAATATGATACAAATTAAAATTTCATAATGTTGGCCAACAAACTTTATGTATACAATATAATGTTTTGTTAATAATTATCATGTGTTATGTTATCATCACCAGTCAGTAAACCCTTTTCCATCCCCAGACCACAATTTAGGCAAAACATCCACACAAAGCGTCCTTTGGCATTTATGCCATAATGCACATTTTGCAGTAATGGTGATACCCATCTCACTCTCAACTTATCTAATATGGATGCACACACACACACACACACACATTAATGATAAAAGGAATTTACACCCTCTGTCATTTCTAAGGTTTTAAATATCATTGTTTTAAATTCAACCTCAGGTGAACAACATCCATCATTATTCACTAAACAAACACTAAACCAAAATGCAGAAGCAGTGTGTGAAAAACTGGATACACCCCACTCTACAGAACCTTGTAGAACCACTTTTAGCAGCAACAACTTGAAGTAATGGCTTTCTGCGTGGTTATGTCTGCCTCTCATATCACTGTGGAGGAATTTTGGCCCACTCTTCTTTACACTGTTGCTTCAGCTCATTGAGGTTAGCAGGCATTTGTTTATTTATGCACGGCTCTCTTACGATTATGCTACAGCATTTCAATCATGCGGTCATCTGAACTTTGACTGAGCCACTGCAACACCTTGATCCTTTTCTTTTTCAGCCATTCTGCTGTAGATTTGCTGCTGTGCTTGCTCACTGTTCCGTTTCCTGACTAGATTTTTTGACCAAGTGGTCAGACAGATGGCCTCACATTTGACTCTAGAACACTTTGGTTTACAGATTAATTCATGGTCGGCTAAAAGCAAGGTGCCCAGGTCCTGTTGCTTGCTAAACAAAGCTACGCTCTTAAAAATTTCTTCAAAGAAATAGTAAATCTTATTATATTTGCAGTAGAGGACGTCAACAGTTTAAAAAAAATGTCTCTGCCTTTGCTTTTCTTTTGAAGGCAGTTGAAGATGCATCACTGGTGAAACATTAGCTTGTTTCCACAACTGAATTAATCAGTGTACTTGAGTATCTTTGAAATTTAGATATATTTTTTATGTTTCCAAGAGCCACAAATAACTTTTAAAAGGGGTCCTGATCTTGATGGCCAATATGATAATTTTATTTTACAAAATAAATAATAAATAAAATACAAAAGTACAAAAAAAGTACAGCCTTTTAGAAAGTTTTGGTCATATTTCCGAAACAGAGACAGTTCTCACTTTCACTTTTTTGCATTATTATAAAGTCCTTAAATGCAGGAGAGTCTTATTATCAACCCACACAGACCGGTTCAGTGTGGGGACATTTTCAGAGCTTGATAATTGCTAAGCTGCTTGGATAACTGTTGGTTCAAGAAGGCGTAAAATCAGTCAGCAATTATAAGATGAAAGTATTTAAAAAGAGGTTTGCACAAAAATAATGACGTTTTACGTGTGAGTATATACTCACACGTAAAATGTCATTATTTTCATTCTGATCGTCTTACAGTTGAACATATTTGGACTCCAAAGAAAGGACCTGAAAGTCATTTCGTTTGCTGTGTCTCTTCTTATGTCACTTCAGAGCAGAAACGCTCTAAAAATAAACTTCTTCCAAAACAGACGGCGAGGCGATCCACTGCTATTCTGTCTGCTCCTCTGACCAGCATTGAATGCATCATTGTTTGAGCTCAGCTGTTGTCCCGCGACTTACAGTCACACCGAGGCACTTGTCATCAGCCATGCACGTCTCTTCCGGCCTTTTCCCAGTGCATAGGAGCTGATGGGCTGGCAGCCTCACAGGCACATCTGCAGCACCAGATATGCTTCTTATCTATAATGCACAAATATAGGGAAAAATCTAACACTGTTTATAGGCTAAGCCTGCTTAAACAAAGAACTGATGGGAACGGAGAAATGTCGCCCTCACTCTCCCCTTTGCTGACATGTGTGTAACGCTCAAACTCGATTTTAATGATGCATATCATGGTGTGCATATATGTTTTGCAATGCGCGATGGCGGTGGCTGCAGGGACGCCACATCTCGGCGTGATGAATTCTGATGAAATGAATTATATTACAATAATGATATGTAGATGAGGCGCTGGTTGAGAACACAGTTTCAGAAACAGATAACAATCAATTCTGCTCAGCCTTGAGGAATCATCATAATGAATTCAGCGGCTCACCTGACAATCAGCAGGCAGCCGCAGACAATAATGTCAATTTCAAATGGAGCGAGCATCCCTCTTATTTATACTGCTGGCTTAGAGTCATGCAGTGATTACATTACCAACATTTAATGATGATATCCAGTGGCTGAAGGGCACAGGCCAGTTTTCCAGGCTGGATAACTGATGATCTAAACTTTCTTCAAAATGCTTGCACTTTGATTTTTTTCAGCCATACTTTTAGACAGTTGACTTGAACATACTGGATTTGTGCAGTCTGGAGTTTGTGCAATAGATTGTTTTCTACCACAGTGATCCATCTCCAGGTTCATGCAGGACAGTTCCTACACCCTACAGAAAGGAACTCCTTATGACCAGATTCCTTCTCAGTATTCTAAGATTCTGACACACTTTAATGTTTTTTTGTAATTTTTTCTTGGTCTCCTTCCACTGCACACTTTTAAACTGAGCAACAATGTAAACATGTGGCTTTCAATGGTATTTAATGTCACAAAAAACAAACAACAGGACATAAAAAATTGTGGCAGTAGGCAGTAGAGATTCACAAGTTAACTTTTTAGTGTACAAATAGCTGATAAGAGAACTTAAAGCATTCTGCGTTGAGCTCTATATAGTGTATGTGAGCATCAGTGCTCTTGCATGTTCAGACATAATTTAGAGGTCTAATTGCTATCAATTTCCAAATTGGATTTCTCATCCTCGTAAGATGCCTGCTCCCAGATTTAAACCAGTGCTTCTCCCAGCTCTCAATATTTCATAGATTTGTTTTGGTCTTTGAAGACTTTAAATCTCTTTAGAATGAGTTATTTTCCTCTTCTTCAAGAGATCACTGAATCCTCCATCTCCCCTCAGCATCAATATTTAGAACTCGGCTGCATCACTTTGGACATGCTTAAAACCACTCATGCTTTTAAATCATTTATTAAAAACGGGGTCATCTTTGAATTTGAGACTCTTTCTTCTAAAGGCCACATCAGAGCCATTTTGGAGGTTGCTAGATAATTTATAAGTGTTATGGCTTTACTGTATCATGTCAGAGGGATTTGGACAAATGGGTTGCGAGGAAGGAACAGAGAGACAGATACAGACTTGGACGCGGTGATGTTCAAACTGGCGCGTGTCGTCGCGGAGGAGGCCACATTTCGCTGTTGCTTTGGATGGGAATGAAGCTTGAGTGGAAGAAGCAGATGCTGGGCTGTAATTGCCTCAAAGTGAAATAGTGAGAGTTCAGCAGTGCTGCTTGGAGAGCTACTTCCACTTCGGAAATAGTGAATGGGAGAGTAGCGCACAGAAAAGGGAACTTTTCTTAGAACTTTTTTATATCGTTGTGGGAGCCTTTAGTCTTTTTTTTTTTTTACCAGAACACAAGAGCCTACAAGCTGGATGCTTTTATACAAAGTACCCTACAGGATCATGTGTACATGCATTTTTAACTTGTGTAGTCGCTGTGGGAGGAGCACTTTTAGCCTTCACAGTGTTGCTATCTGCTCCATCCACAGACAAACACAGTCCAGTTATGTCTTTCATATAAAATACTTCTATTTCTATTTGTAAGCGATTCCAGTTTTGGAAAGAAATTTGCCGTTTACGTATAAGGGTTTTGGTCTTTGATGAATTTATGCATATTCAAGTGATTTCTTCCAAACCAATTTCACAAGAATAGAAAACAAACTGGAGAAAATATGAAGGTTGAATCAGTGACCTCCCCAGCAACATCAAAACAGCAGCTACATTTAAAAAAAAAAAAAAAAAAACTTCCAAAATTATAGTTAAAACCTGCAAACACGTTATTTTGCTGCAGTGCAGTTTACGTGCCAGGAATACAAACTCCTCAACATAAAACTGCTTCTTCAGAGTCTAAAACTTTTGTTGAAACGCTAGCAGGCGGGCAACGGTGGATCGGACTTTAAGGTCTCATTCCATAAAGGGACCTTCATTCAGATAGAGGCATTTGAAGACAGGCTGAAGCAAAAATAACACAGCAACTAGAAAACAAAGCTGGCAGGAATTGTCCTGCTTCCAAGACACACGCGGAGACAGAGAGGCCCTCCAGACTTGAGACTCTGGCTCTGGAGGGTATCTGTGTTATTGTGTGACACAGGCAGCTATGACAGATGGCTAGTCCGAGACATGAACCCCACCCATACTTGTCAAAATGCCACCACATTGGCTGGTGTCGGGCATGCTAAATCCCTCTCGCGGGAGAAGCCAGTTTGCAACCATTCAGCTCCAATTACAAATCTTCAGTCGCACCCGAGGATTTGAGGCCATCCAAATATGGTGATTACTCCTCAGTTCCTGGAGGGGTGAAGCTGAGAGCTGAGCTCTTCATCGGTATGCGCTGTTTGCTTACTGTCTGTGTGTCCATCTGTTGATATGGAGAACAGACGCAGCTCGATTATTCTGTGGAGGCCACAGTGGAAGCTTGGCTCGCATAACAATTATCTGACATTATCCCACAGTTTCATGGAATTTTAAATAGTCAAACAATAGTGAAGGCTGGCAGAGATGCATGACAACATGCTCTTGTAACAGTTTCTTTGTAGTTTAGGCACCCCACAAAATATTATTTTTAGAGGTTGGGTGCTGCTAATGGGTATTCTGTAATGATGGTTTTTTTTTTTTAATCTTCCCATGGCACAGATTTATATTAAATTTCTTCCATTTATTTGTGAGATTTAGTCCAACCTACAACAACAACAAAAAAAAACCTGAATATAAAAATCTCTACTTTGGAAACATGGCTATTGTTTGCACCATCAAAATACAGTTTTCTAAGCATATGGATTAGGACAGTAGGCATGTCCTTATGTCAGGGGTTTATATTCTTACTGAAAGTCACCACAGCATAACTACTGTGCAGTTAAATGTACAGTACAGAGTTCACCAATCAGACATTTTCAGCAGAAACAAACTTCTTCTAGTAATGACAGGAGTGAAAATATAGCTGGCACAGAGCAGCTGCTTGTGACCCAGGAAGATTTGGATTTTCAAAAGTCAAAAACTCCATCCCCACCTCAATATTTCATAGCATTGTAGAGCTATGAACATGCTTTTTCTTTTATTCCATCAGCCAAGATTTCATTTTTGACACTGCACCTCATTTTTCTCCTTCCCTTTCTGAAAATGTCAGTGTCACAGCACCAAAGCGACGGCTCGTTAAACACAGTCATGAGTCATTTTAATAAGAGCAGAGATGTGTTTTGAGTCCGGCGCTGAATTTAGTTGTGTTAGACCGAAGAAGCCAACTGTAA
Source organism: Bujurquina vittata (assembly GCA_015106715.1). Taxonomy (NCBI): domain Eukaryota; kingdom Metazoa; phylum Chordata; class Actinopteri; order Cichliformes; family Cichlidae; genus Bujurquina; species Bujurquina vittata. The sequence goes on from VUQK01011374.1 coordinate 43,264, forward strand.
TACGATTGGGATGAGTGAGAACCGGCTCCCATTCACTGCTAAGCACACAGCCAGGCAATCTGGCCACTCTTCAGGCTCTTTGTGAGATAAAAGGACCTGCATGGAACAAGTAGTGTTTGAATAACCACTCCGCGGTCGTGGTGCTGCTGCACACTGCTCCTAGAATGCTTCTATAATTAGCTGAATAGAGCCATTAGGTGTTCAGTGTAACATCTGGTGTGGCCTTGTTGGATCAAAGGTTTCCGAAAGGATTAGTCATTGTAAAAAAATGTTGTCTTAATCTACAAGAACAAACTGATTCTAACTAAGACAGTGAAGTTATGCATGATTAAATCAGAATATTTTTAATGCAAATATTTGGATTTTATTTTTGGGGAAAAAAAAGCCAACAAACTACAAGCGTGTTTTTAAAATAACATCAGTAATCCATCGTTTACATCCATGCTACCACCAGCTGTTCAGCTGATTCAAACAAAGCAAAAACTGCTTTGCAAAAGCATGCACACAAACATTTGACTCACGCTCGCAGAAACTACACTACAAGGCCACGAGCTACCGTTTGCATTCTCCAAGCAGATTAAAAATCGTACAGTCAGAACAAATGCTTTGCGTTGTGTTCATGCCCACAATGGAGAATAACCCCGGCTTCAGATTGGATGCAATGTCACACTGAAGATGGAAACTGAGTGTAACAACTTGACTATTCTGTCTGATATCAGGCTACAACAACTCCACAGTGAATGTTTCAAATTTGAATGCGTTCCAAATTGTTTTAGTCGATATTTCAGAAGGATTGCAAGACTTTTTCCATGAAGGTTTTGCTTCTGTTATTACTCGTATCATTTTAGATAACTGTTATCAACCTCAGACAGAGTTGTTAATTAGTCTGCCATCTTTGTGATCTTAATTAAAAGGAAACCCTCTTAGAGTTCTCATGCAATATGGGGAAGAAAAGACATCCTTCTGAAGTCTGAAAACCGCAGACTAGTGCAATGTTTTGCAAGAGGCGTGAAAGCCATTGATATTTCATAATAATTGAGAAGAACTCCCAGAACTCTGAGATATGAGGGATTTAAACACACAAGAATTTGATAAAATTAACACCATTAAAAGTGCTGCTGTTTTAAAATGCTTTGCTAAATGCAAGTATTTGAAAGTGACTCACTGACTGCTTTTGTCACTAGGGTCCCAAAGAACCTCTTGATGAAGGATCTTCCAAAGCCTGATGTGTCTTTGTTGTCATGATTTTTTTTTCCAAGTTCTTATTGATGTGAAGTTTATGTTTTCAAACTACTTTCTGTCAAGGTATGGGAGTGTGGCAGGCAGGATGTGGACCCAAGGGCAGCTTTATTGCTGGGTTACACAAACAAGGAAAACTAAGCAGGGCAAATAAACCAAACATGAAGCAAGGGAACATACTAAGGGGACAACTTGACAAAGAGCAAGGATAATGGAAATACCAGGGAACACAGCTAAAACTATTGAGAGGAAACCAGACAGAGGAAGCAAAACTAAATGCAACACACATGAGGCAAAAGACTAACAAAGTAAAACAGGAAATAACAAAACATGGAGTCACAAAGAGAGAAGAGAATTTGAAAAGACGGCACGGGGAACAGAGGTTAAGCCTGATGATGGAAATGGAGGATCACTAAGAACAGAACCCAGAAAACTGAAACTAAGAAGGCCTGAAAATATCAATACTAACAGACAGAAAACGACAATATTAATAACAACGGACCAAACACAAAGACATTGCCGTTATAATGAGAAAGCTAAATTTCAATTTAATTCAATTTTATTTATATAGCACCAAATCACAACAGTCGTCTCAAGACGCTTTATATTGTAAAGTAAAAACCAAACAGTAATTACAGAGAAAACCCAGCACTCAAAATGAGCCCCTTTGAGCAAGCATTTGGCAACAGTGGGAATGAAAAAAAAAACAAAACACTATTTACAGGAAGAAACCTCCAGAGGACCAGGCAACTAAATCTAAAGACAATGAAAGCAACAAAACTCAAAATTATAGCCAATAACAAACTAATAACCCAGAAAAATAAACAAACGTTCAAATCACAAAGCACAGGGAAAAAAAATCCAGGCTCATGACACATCCTGGATATTTGTGTTTTAGGTGCTGTTCAAAAGGTATCCGCATAATAATTTGGTCCAGAGAGTGTTATTCACAGAACTGCAAACTGTTTCTCATGTTTTAAAATCTCTGTAGTAGTAATTATAGGCTTTTATTTATTTATTTATTGTTTGCCTAACACTGAATCAAGAGCATTTTAACAATGAAAGGCTCAGCACTTTATTGCCAACATACAGGCAAAAAAATAAAAATAATACATCAACCTTTTAAAATACTGCGCTTTGATTTGATGGCATCAAAGTAATACGCATTAATAAAATGGTAATCTAAGCAAAATTCATCCACAATCTAGGTAAAGCTATAATCATAATCCTGCTCAGTGTGGCTTTCAGAGAGTTTTTCTCTCACACTCAATGAAATACAGGCAGTTTCAGGCCTGCTGTTCTATATGTGAACCAATGTTGTGCACTATAAATTCTCTCTGGTCCCTCTTTTAGTGTTGGCCCTTCTGTCAATGCGTCTCTCAGCTTCTGCTCTTCTCTGCTCCTACCTTTGCCGACTGTGTGCGTGTGGGTGTGTTGCAGCTTCTTCATTGACAGACACTGTACTGATGCCCTATGGATGAGCCCCGCTGGGCCTCAGTGCTACCATGCACCAGTTTCTTTACACTGGTAGAGAATGTCAATCACCTGCCTTCTGCATGGCCTCTCTTCTCACCTGTCTCTGTCTGTTCTGAGAGCGTCTGTGTATGTGTGAATCCATGGCCATGTACATTTGTATAATTGCCTTAATGGTGTGCTATTTTCTTGGCAGGTTTAGCGAAGCCCATGGGACTGGTGGAAGGGCCCGGAGGCCTTGGCCAGGGGGGAGCTGCTGCCACTCTGGGAGAGGACAGCCGCGATGCCGAGAGGAAGTACGAAGAGTATGGCTACAATGCTCAGCTCAGCGATCGTATCTCCCTGGACAGGAGCATCCCAGACTACAGGCCTAAGAAGTATGTCTTCCTGTGTTTCTACTCATTTTCTGTCGTGTACATTCTTCTTCCACCCACAGCGCTACACCTTTTTTTCCTCTCTGGCTGGTTCTGGAATGTTCAAAAACATGTTTTTGTTTGGTTTATGTTATTGTGTTGAAAGCATGCAATGTGTGGCAAGACATTTTGCCCAAGAAGTAGCATTTCCACTCAATGATTGTATTTTTTTTCCTCTTCATTTAATCTTTTACTGGTATTTTGGTGATAGCTCAGTACATTTACTGTGCCAAAGTGGCAGCAGAGTGCAGTACAAATAGCATTAGAATTGATAAACTGTACAGTTATAGTGTGAGCCTGAGGATTATTGGACTTTGCAAGAGCTTCTTGCAAGCGTAGGTGAGTTCAAAAGTACATGGAACTGTTGTATTTTTGTCATGCTTTTTTCAAAATAAGAAATTCAGCAAGTCAGAACATATGTGGATGTGTTCTGACTTTCAGATTTTGATTTTGATTTTTTTCCATGCATGCAGCAGCTGTATGAATGGCAACCATATGTACTGACTCAGCTTCTGGACCCAAGCCTCCACTGCTTTGGATGTTTCTGAATAGACAACTTTTTATCAGCAGTGTTCATGTGTAGTATGTCTTTAAGGTTTTAAAAGCTCACAGTGTGCACTACAGCCTCCGGGCTCACTGTGTCCCGAATACCAAATATTTAAACACTTCAGAAAGAAACACTCTGAGGCTAAGAGTAAAGAAAAAGCTTGTAGCGAGTAATTCTACGTATTAAATACTGACCTCTTTGTGGCTGAGATCTTTACTTTGGTCTTAGCTGATGTTTTTCCCGTTTCCTGTGTTTTTCTTTCCTGCCATAAAACGGCATTGGCCTGTTCTGTTCAGGTGCCCCGGGTGGTGTACATCATCTGACTGACCTTCAACATGTACTTTTGGGAACAATTTAACACTAACCTAAATTTTCCTAAATGTATATTAGCCTTTTGATAGCACTGTAGATTACATAGACTTTGTATACAGTCCTGCGATAGACCAGTGGGTCTGAACTGGATAAGCAGAAGAGTATATATATATATATATATATATATATATATATATATATATATATATATATATAAAAAAAGATAAAAAAACAA
>VUQK01011377.1:0-11425 GCA_015106715.1 Bujurquina vittata
GTTTTCACGGTAAATCTACTTAATAATAATCTGAAAAGCTAGCATGTTGCATGATGTTTTCTAACATCAAGATGTCAGGTTATGATTTAAAACTAGATTAAAAAAATGGATTAACCTGGACATTATCTTCTTTTGGAACATGCAAAAAGACAAACATTAGCCATGGCAAAGTTGGCTAAGGCTTTGAAATGTGTAGTTTTATGTGACTGCATCCAGAAATAACATTCTGCTATCCACTGTAATGTAAAATTTGTTTAAGGAAGGGGCCTTGAGATGGCATACCTTTCTTGATCAATGCCCTATTTGGCAATTTTAAATAAAGTAATCTGGATCGTGAATATAACAGTGCATTACTTTTACCCTTATTAGTGCTGTGCAAGGAAGAGAGAGAGAGAGAGGGGAAAAGACGTGCCCGTTTATTAGTTTCAATTTGTGTATTTTACTGTATGCATAACTGATGGTCAATATGATAGTATAAGATTGCAAGATTGTTTGATGAGCATGCTTCCTTTACATCATCTTTATTTTATTCATCTTTTCGTTTTTTTTCCCCTTAAATTAGGAAACCAATGTTTTAGGATTCAAAGGACCTCGAAAAATGAGTGTCATCATTCCAGGAATGAACATGGACCATGAGAGAGTATCTATTCGCCCACGAAATGTAAGCGCTGCCTATGTTCTCAGTAGCCACAGCTGCGCTGACGAGTTCAGCCTCTTCTAATATTTACTTAATTGATCTGATACATATGGTGTCCATGTACAAAGCTTTTCTATTCTTCTTCATTACAGGATCATGAGTCACTGCTGGCCAGGTGGCAGAACAAGAACACAGAAAGCGTGATTGAACTTCACAACAAGACGCCCGTGTGGAACGATGACACACAGTCCTACGTGCTCAACTTCCACGGCAGAGTCACTCAGGCTTCCGTTAAGAATTTTCAAATTATTCATGACAATGACCGTAAGTTTCATGCAGTGCACATATATATACATACTTTCCTTTTAGCTTTAATATTAAACAAAGACAGTGAGAAGGTCTGTATCACATAACATAATACTGTGTATTCTGATATCTAAATTACTACCTGTGGATTTTTGTTAGACAGATTTAGAGAAAAAGAAAAGTTTGCAAAAATAAAATTAACTGCATCATAAAAGAAAAGGGCTGGTTGAACCACATTTACTTCATCTTTTAGGCTTTATACAATGTTGTGCAAAAGTCTTGAACCACCTCTCATTTCTTTATATTTTTCTAGGAAAATGAAAAATGGGTGCAGTGGTTGACTGAAACATTTACAAACATGCATGTGAATACAGTATATAAGGCAAAAACAGAGCTTGAAAATTAATATTTGGATAGTCGATGTGACCGCATTTTTTTAGTTCATAATTCCATCAATTTTGAGAAGCTCTCCAACACCACTGGCTAAAATGCAGCCCCAAACCATGACAGTGAACAGTAGATGGATCAACAGAAGGGCCAGATGCATCTTAAAGTCCTGTGTCAGGTCTTTTTTGCTATTTCATATGAACATGATTTCAGATGCTGTTCATCTCCTGTAGATTTTAGCCCTGTCACTTCTTCTTCTGTCCTCCACTTGTCCAGTTTACTCAATTTCTTGTTGGCAGAACATATTTTTTATATGTCTGTCAAACTGTGTGGTCTTTGGCATTTTTCATACTGTAGATCCAAATAAAGAAAGAGAACAAGAAATGGGTTTTTGTGACACACTGCTAGTAATAAAGTGTGTAAAAATGCAACTTAAAATGATTTCTTTGCTAAGTTGTCTGTAACAAACAAACAAAAAAAAACATTTAAAATTTATATGAATGTCCAGCACCTTGGAAGAAAAAAAAGAAATGAGGGGCGGCCGATGACTTTTGCAGCATACTTTATATCGTAGTTTGTTTTGTCTGTATTCCTGCATATTATTATTTTCACAATTATTTCAAAGCAAAGTAAAATCTGTTTTCTACTGATTTTTTTTCTTCCTCTGCAGCTGACTACATTGTGATGCAGTTTGGCCGCGTGGCAGAAGATGTGTTCACCATGGACTATAACTACCCAATGTGTGCCCTGCAAGCCTTTGCCATTGCCCTTTCCAGCTTTGATAGCAAGTTAGCCTGTGAATAGACCCCAGCCTGAAGTTCAGTGGAGAACTCCTCCTGTCCTCTCAACAAGGGCTGCTCATGTATCACTGGGGCTGATTTGAGATCTCCAAATCACCCGGTTCCTTGGAAGTCCCACATATCCAGAAATGCTTTATGGGACTTAAATTATGTTTATGTATGTGTGGGTGGGGGGTGGGGGGTGGATGGGACCCTTGTCAGTGGAAGAAAACAAGCACAAAGAGTAATCCTCTTTCAAAATCAAATTCATTTGTTTTGATAACTATAGTCATTTTGTACTGCAATGACATTATAAAGATGTTTCTTTATGTAATAGTTCTAGTATTTTAACATTTCTTTATCTGTAAATTATAACTAACAGTTATGCATCAGTAAGTTTAAAAAAAAGTTGACTGGGTTTTATGTAGTCTACCAACAAAATGTCACACACTTCCTCAAGCATGAATACCGCTTATATAGTTACTAAATTAAAAAATAACATGCACGTCACAATGTATTTATTTTATTTACATATTTATTACTCGTTCATGTTATGTTTTACGCTATCGTTTGCAACAGCTTCTGCTGTAACAGCTTCATGGGGCTGCAAGCACATTAATGGTCATGACAAGAACATCACTTCTATCCACACAAACACTTGGAGAGATGAAACGGGCAGAGGCATGTTACAGGCTGTGTACCATATACAATATTGTGTCACAGTGTCATATATGTGAATGTATAGGACAATGGTGCACTTTACTTTGAAGTCTGTGGTGGATGAGATATGGCTGTACATACTTTATTGTGCCTTTGAAGACTAATTCCAGTGTTACACATTGGCTGTGAAAATGAGCTGAGCTTGAATTGGTCTTTGCTTTTCTTGGTCTCCTCGCACACACTGAGGAGATTTCTCTGTAGCTACTTTGAAATTTTGTTCTGTAATCAAAGTTCATTTCCACCGAGGAAACACCTGGGGTTATATTCCAAAGCGTGCTTTAGCTTAAAATCAGCTTAAAATAATATTTAGGGTCCGGAACACATTGCACTAAATAGATGAGTATTTATTTAGATTATACTGTAAATCAGACAGCAGATATCTGAGGCACTCGGGCTTAAGGTTGTGCTCATATCTTCTGATCTCGACTTGCAAAAAATGTGCTGAACAGAAATTGAATTACTGCCAACAAACACACTCGTACAATGTGAAACTACCATAGCTTTGGTGCATCTCCCATCTTTTGCTTATGTGTTAAATTAACTCTGTGCTTCACTAAGATGGAGTATGATACATTCCTCATCTGACTGGCAGTAAGTTTCTGTATCACTAGTTTCTAGTTGATTGCTGTTCACATTTTTACTCAAAATATTATTCCTCTTGCTCCTTATGGGGCGGTATCCTTTCTCAAATATATGACAGTATTTTGTATTTTAGACCATTAAAAATAAAAAAGCTGAATGGTGGCAAAGAACAATCTCCACTATTGTTACTGTGGGTTCTGAGCAATTCTTTATCAAATGTGCTATTCTTGTACTCAACTGTGTTCTAACTATTTCAAATTTCTATTTTAAAATTGTTGATACTCTTGCTGTAAAGTCTGCTTTTCATATGTGTCCAAGAACCAGAGGTTCTGTCACTTTGTTTTTAGTGCTCTCATTGTAATGTACAGTAAATGGTGTACAATTTACTGCAGTGGTATAGACACAGTCCTTTGTTCATGAAAAAATTAAATAAAATTACATATAAATATGTCAAAATATGCTTTCCATTTTCTTCAAGGCAGCAGTAAACATACAGTCTCTTTCCATCAACAAAATCAAGTCCCTAGATTGTTTTTTCTAAATCTTTTCTGCAGTTTCTGCAAATCTGCAGAACACATCCGGGTATTTTTAACACAGAAAAACAGAAGAAAACCTTACAGCACTGTGTGTTTCATGGTTCCAAATCCAGATTTGCGCCAACATTTCTTCCACTAAGCCTGGAACAGATTTGGGTACACACATAATATTTCATATCAAGATTTCTATAGAGTGCAATGCATTTACAACAACTGTTAAAAACATGTAGCATCTGTAGTCAAGATTTCTGGCAATCTGGTCTTTATGTAGTTTATTTTAACAATGTTGTTTCAATTTATTTAAAAAAACTTCTAATTTTAATTATAGAGCCTAATTTACCATCACTTACAGCACACAGGTTGGAAGTACAAAGTAGAGTGACCCAAATATAAATAACCAGATGTATTCAATTCAAATAACAGCAACAAAGAACTATGGCTAAATGTGACTGAAAATGAACTAAAATAACATTATCTGTGATGATAATGAGAACCCAGGTGAAAGGGGCAGAAAGTATAATAGACACTTGTGTAATACAGTACTTTTGGCTGGTTGCTGTAGAGGTTGCCTCTCATCTGTCTCCATCTCACCTTATCCCTAGCATCCTCTCTCACGTCAATTTTCTGCACGTCCTCCTTCACTCCATCCACGGATCTTCTCTGTGGTCTTCCTCTTTTCCTCCTACCTGGCAGCTCCATATTTAACATACTTTGTCTAATATATCGACTATACTCATAACTAATCCTGTTCAACTCTGCCACCTCCAGCTCAGCCGTCTGTCTTTTTGTCAGTACCATCATCTCAAACCGTACATCACAGCAGGTCTTGTTAAGCCTTCACGCGCATGAAATGTGTTTTGCTTCTATTGACTTTCATTCCTCTTCTCTCCAGTGCATACCTCCACCTCTGCAGACTCTCTTTCACCTGCTTCCTGCACTCCGTACTTATCACAATGCCATCTTCAAGTCCATGGAGACTCCTGCCTGACCTCTGTCTGTCAATTTGTCCATCACCACTGCAATGCTATAATAAAATACAATATAGATAAAATAAACAAGTCAAAGATGGCTTTAAGGAAGGAAAGACGAGGGTCTCTCACCAACAAGCTTTACATAGGAAACACTATAGTGATAGTGAGCTACAGTAATTTATAAAGCTTTCTAGGATCTCCAAGTCTTTGCCAGTCAAGTGATTAGGGTCTATATTTGTGTTGAGGGGACTGGGTGTTGACATTTCCCTTGATATTATTTATCATGTTGATGTGCATTCAAAGCATTCCCACAGCAGCAAGAGTAAAACCATATGGCACCATCAAGGGAAGCCACATATGGCACGACAGTGTGAGGTACCACAGCTGTATATTGTTAGCCTAATAGCATAATGGCCTAAGTCATATTTTGGCCAAAATTGAGATTTCTATCTACATGAATCTACACAGTTAGCAGAGTAGAATTAGGTAGGTATCTCAAAATATGCCAAAATATGACTGAGGTCATTATGCTATTAGGCTGATATTCAGTTTGTAGAAAGGCCTGCTTGCCTGTTCCCACCATGAGCACCCGTGATTCCTGTGAAATGTGACATGTTTACTAGCCATTAAAGTGGAACTGTTTTCCCTTCTTAAGGCGGTGTGTGTGTGTGTGTGTATATATATTTGTGTTTCATCTTTAGAATATGTGGTCATTTACTGAACACATGCTACTGATACCTGGTCCTGGGAATGACATACTGTATCCACTGAACTGGATAGGCTCATTTATGCCCAGATTCCATTTGTATTTGTGATGAGCTCCTGTGTCTGTGTGGGAAAGTTATTCACTGCTCCCACTTAAATATATTTACTGTTGTAAACAGAATATATTTTATTAACTCCATTGCCTTGCCTTTAAAGTTTGTGCCTGAATGCTACTGATATGTTATTACAGGGCAGCTACACCTGTGTGAGAACCTGGCATATGAGTGCACAAGTGGACCATGAAGCAATAGAAGAAGGAGCTCCCAAGATTCACATTTACTTTTATATTATTGTGAGGGCAGTGCGTGTGCATTTTCTTTCTCATGGTAGAGATGACAGCAGGATGGAGTAAAAAAAGAAAGCAAGCCAGTGGAGCCACTGTGATACTCTGAGCACTGTTCTGACATTCTTGTGGATGTGACACGTACCATATACTGAAACAGTGTTGCAGATTACATACATAGAAATATAATCTCATTTTTTTGAGGAACAAGACAAGCAATTCAAGACTTTGAAAAACTGAAGATCTTAATCAAATCTTGGGTGTGTGGGATGAGCTGGAAAGTTTTAATCTTTAAAAGATCTGCTGGTAATTTCTTGGTGCCTGATACCACAGGTATGTTCTCAGGCTTTTGGGACACCATGATGGGTCAGAGGTATTTTGAGGATCCTACGCAATTTTAGGCAGGCGATTTTAATGTTGTAGCTGACCATTTCACTTTCTTTTTTGTTAAATGTATTTCTAATTCCCTATATGAATTGTCATTATTCAATGCATATAGTATTTTTAAAGATTCATGCTGCCAGAGAAGTCAGTGTCACAATGGCCGGTATGATCTAATTGCAAGTTTATTGCTAGTTTCTGGTTACCAGCAGCTACAGAGAGGTTAGTATTGTTTTCACCTTGTGTGCCTCCAAGTGTGTCATCACATCAGAAACTGGTCCTGGATATGTGGACAAAGTAATTTTAAAGTACTTTGTCAGATATGTGGACAGATTCTTACATAGCTCCAAAACTGTGCGACACGAAACTTTGCAGGTGTCCAAGATCAAGATTTAGGTGACATCCGTATCTGAAAACTTGCTGTTCTGTCCTTTAAATTAAAAGCTTTTCACACCCACACGGATGATTCAGTTAATGGGACTTACTGAACATTTGGGTAAGCACTATTATACGGACATCCACTAACCTAAAAAGTGGTCTAATGAGACAAAGAGCTCAACACACTGAGTGTAGGATGTATCATAAAATTAATGCACTGTTATGAAAGAAAAAAATGTGAAACGTGTACGCTTTGACTCCTTCAGTGTTTCACAGGGGCGGACTTCCTCTGGGAACATGAGCGTAAATTAAAACTCATCAGAGGCTCTTGCGCTAAAGGAAACTTTTATTTGTACAAAAGTGTTACTTAAGCACATCACTGCATGCCTCTGTTTAGTTTGGGGTTTATGGTTTAAACATATAAGGAAGAAGTAGAAACACAGGTCAGAGTTCACTGTGTGTTTTAAAACTCATTTCAGATGCAGGAAAAATCCTCATGTCTCCCTCCGGTTCCGCATCCTCAGTCCGCTCACCCCGACGTCTGCTTGGATGCGACTGTTGCCCTCCGCAGGCGCTGACATTAAACAATTTTCTTCTGTGTCCTCCTCTGCTTCTTCCTCTGGATTTGAACTGCCTTCACAGCTGAACTGCAGGCTCTCTGCCTCCATCACTGGATCATCTTCATCTGCTTCCTCCTCTTCTTCCACCTCTGTTTCCTCATCCTCTTCCTCTTCCGCCACCTCATCGTCCTTAATCTCTTCCCCGTCCTCAAACGTCTCCTCTTTGGGGTAGTGGAAGACATGTCTGCGATCGCTGAAGCTGATTTGCTTCTTCCCGCCGTGGTTACACTGCAGCTCTTTCTTCACCTCCAAACCAATTCTGACCGGTGTTCTTCCAGGAGCAGGCTGGGACGATGGAGGGTGGAGCAATTGCCTTTTCTCTGCCTCTTCATCCTCCTCCTCCTCGTCCTCCTCTATGTCTTCCTCTGCTTCATCTATTGCCTCCCCTTCTTCCACTTCATCCTCCTCATCATCTTGTGTTTCTGTGTCCTCCTCCTCCTCCTCCTCTTCTTCTTCGTCTTCATCTTCCTCTTTCACTATGGAGAGTTTCCTTGCCATAACCTCTTCCTCCTCTTGCTCCATTCTCTCTGCAAGGGCCTCAGCAGTGGGCTGTGTGGGGGGTTCCTCTAGTTTAACTGTCTTAAGTCCACGTCTGGGACAGGGTTCATCATACTCTGGGTATGTCTCCTCTGGGTAGCCTGCATTGGTGAACAAAGAGAGACATCATCAGACAGCCATTGTGAATATTTGATAGCAATTTAATATAATTAAAATTCATTTGACTGAAATCCACTAGTGTAACAAATTCAGCAAATGCACCTTCCCAGTCTGCACCGTATGGGACCATCTCAGCCTCCATCTCTGGGGAGGCTCCCTCCAGTCGGCCCTCTTGCATCAGCTGTGTGATCTGTCTCAGTTGCCTAAGTAATTTCTCCTCCTTCTTTGACGTCGTGGTTTTACTCCTCCTTCGTCTGCCACTAGAGAGCAGCACAGAGGTAAGATAGAACTGTCAGGGCACATCATGCAGTACCTGATTAATAATGTTCACTTTCTGCTTTTATTTCCCTGCTTAAAATAATTGTTTTGTCAAAATAATGACCAAAAAATGATATATTTGGCAACTAATCCTTCCTTATTTATCTAGTTTATAACCATTTTATGTAATAATTAACTGTTTAATTAAAAAGAAAATATATATATTTATCTTTCTTGCCACCGCAGAGCTACTTTATCCCAGTATGAAGCTGCTCCTATTGGAAGTGAAACACAAGTTGAAAAAAAGTTACCTCCCAGAACAATTGCTCCTCTTAGAGACAATCCTCTCCATCATCGCTTCTGTTCGCAGCAGCCTCTCCTGAAGCCTGGCGAGCTCATCATCAGTGACTACACAATTTACAAGAGACAGCATTGTTTTAATGTTAAAATATCATGCGCGTCTTTGCAAACATAGTGCATAAGAATTACGTGTACATTAGATACACATTGAAACACACACGCACTACAATCTCAAAATAGCCAAAAGCTCAAATTCCTTTCAGAACAGAGTATTTTTGTCTTTGCTTTGCATTTCTGGATGTACTTACGAATTGTACTCTTCCTGTTTGCCATGGTTACTGTCGAGTACTTTCCTGATTTATTAGTCTTCCCCCTACATGACAGCTGTGAGCATAAACACAATTATAATTAGAATAATTGAGCACACAGTTAAGTGTATTATTGTTACTATAGCACAGCATGAAGTCAATAACATTATGCAAACAGTAGAATCTCATACCTACAGGTCAGCTATGGAAATTACCTTATGGATGATATACACGATGTAAAGAAGGATCCCAAAGCCATATAAGGGTATCACTTGAGCCATCAGGTTGTATTTTTTGCCTTGTCTGATGCCTTTTATTTTTGCCATCCTCTCCAAACTGTGTGCCACTGAATATGGAGGGTCCACATCCCACTGTTCTGGGTCCTCTGGCACTGACAGCTTACGCATGGCAGGAGGGTAGAACCCGGGTCCAACTGCAGAAAGAGTCATTTGATCAATAAGACAATCATTAAAGAACCTTCCCCAGAAAACTATGTCACAGGGTGTCCATCCTCAAACATTAACCCTCTTGTATCTTTAAGTAGGCTTGAAGTGATAGTTAATTTAATTATGGATTAAAATTAACTGTCACTAATAAACATTTTATCCATAAAATCTCCAAGATATTTTAAATATCAGCTGATTATGTCTTGAATTTTTTAAATGAAATTCTATTTTGTTTTCACAATCCTAAAGGATTCATTTACTTTCATATATTGCAGCTCAGTTTTGTCAGGAAGTTATTTATAAAAGAGATCCAGTTTTATAATGATGAATGACGCAATTCATGCGGATGGGATCCATATTTGAGAGCAATGTCACAGACATGGGGTCAAAGCAGCGTGGAAAGCTCTGGGTAAAATGAAATACTTAAATTCAAATGTTTTACTTACTTATTTACTTAAAGGGACTTTTGGTCATTTCTATTTCAGAAACGTGAGTCTGCAGCGGCATTATTTTCAAGATTTGATGTTTGCAGCAGTTGCGCAGGTCCGCTGATGCTTCTGACCAACAGATTGATTTAGAGGTGATCTAAAATCAAGCTCGGTGCTGCCCCCATGTGGTGGTTAATTAGCACTACAGGTACAGTCACATATGACTGTGTAGCTGGTTACAGTTGTCCTGCAGAGAAACAGTCATTTAGAGAGAGAAGAGAGAAGATACACGAAAAGAAAGAAAGAAAGAAAGAAAGAAAGAAAGAAAGAAAGAAAGAAAGAAAAATCTCCTGGTAGCTGGACATTATGAGGCTGCTATTCCCACCTATCAGAGATGAAAACTGACTCCTACACACATGAAAAGGTAGCAGACAGGAAAAATGTTTACTTTCCTTAACTTTGGGCACATCTACATGTAAATGTGGCTGTAAAGAAGAGAGAGGGTCTCTGTTTGAAGCAACAGGGTAAGATATTGTGAGGAAAGTCTGCAGTCCTATATTTGTGTGCCAGCACGGACCATAAAAAGGGTTTCATACTGTCTGCAGTTGCTAGCAGGCATAAATTGGCTCAGTTTCAACAGTTAGGCACAACAGAGGCAGTCCAAATCACAGCACAGAGAGCAGGCTGGAAAACCGCCATGGCAATATCTGCCTAGGAACATTTTGAAATGTTTAGTCTCCTTAGGTTGTTTGTTGGCCAGCAGTGGCTGCTGTTTGGGTAAATTTTGTAACCACCGATTGTTGCTTCTAACCGAAGACACACAGTGAACATAAAGCAAGTTATAGCTGTTAGGCTGTGAAAATGTGTATTTAATTCAACTGGCCTATAAAAAAGGCAAACTGTACCCTAATGTCTAAAATCAAATCACTAACCACAGTGCTTCACACTGATGTGCTGCTAGACTTGTTCTCTAAATGGCTCATGCCTTATATAAATAATATCTAAGAATAATGTGCAATGCACAGTAGCTTTCTAGTTTTGACTGCAGTTTATTAATATTTCATTTTCATATAACTGTGGTGCAAATTTAGAAAGTCTCCAACATTTCTAGTTGTTTTAGTGTCAAATCGCTTCCAGTTCATATCTCATAAGATGTGTCCCTGCTGTGATGACTGATCCATTTTGACAGCACCTTCAGGCATGTGCTTCTTACTGTGTGAAACTGGCATTAAGAGAAGTCCAATTAAAAACAAGTCAAATGCTGGGGTTTTTGTGAATGACCTTTAGCTGTTAAAAGGAGAGGGTTTGAAATGGTACAGTCTCTTAACACAATACCTCACGCTTAACATGAAATCAAATGTAAGTAATGGTAACACAACGCAACACCATTTGCTTCAGGTTTAGCACAGATAAATGTGCACATACATTTCATTTTCACAACAGAAATACGTGTTCTTCAAAATATGTTAAATGCAGTTTTTTTTTCTCCATTAGCCACTGTACTGTACAGTGTAACATTTGTAACACACAAGCAAACTTGTGTGAACTAGCAGGATGGGGCCTCTAGGCCTGGCATACTCTGTATAGAATAACAGCTGGCAATAACAATAGCAGAATCACCAAAAAAAAAAAAAGAAAAAAAAAAGACCACTGCCAAGGGGGCGGGGGGGGGATGGAGGGAGG
>VUQK01011377.1:11445-27155 GCA_015106715.1 Bujurquina vittata
AAAAAGCAGAATCACAAAAAAAAAAAAAAGAAAAGAAAAAGACCACTGAAGATGGAGCAGGATGGAGATGGATGGATGATGATCTGATAAGCCGTCTTACCCTCAGGCCGCCCCAGCTCCTGTTTCGCCCGGGGCAAAAGCATTCTGGGCAGAAAGAGAGAAATGCAGAGAACAGAGCACGATATAAGAGTAACCTTCTGGCAAGTTGTTATCGACATTTTGTTCCAGAAAATGACAGCCTCGCATTAATTTCACTTGAACGGGAAAGCTGGTATCCACAGATGTTATTGCTCATCTGGTGATGCTTCTGCTCAGATTAGACCAGATTAGAGCAGCTGCATTCAAGTGCTGTTGGGAATATTGAGCAGCAGATGGTTTGAAATTCTCCAGAGAGGGAAAACAACTGGCAACTATTACTACTAGTACTACTGTTGTTATTATTAACTACTGTTGTTATTATTATTGTTATTATTATTATTAGTATTATTGTCCATCCATCCTCCACTTTATTAAGTATATGAGGATATGAGCTTTTAAGTCATACTGTATACAGCATTCAAACAGGGGGCTGGATCTCATGACAAACATACAAACATCATCTAGGTGCTCTGAACACGACTAAACTGATTAGAAAAAATACCTGGTCGAAGGTAAAGAAACTGAATATGTCACCGCATATTGCTGGTGGCTCAGTGACAAACTGATCAGTACTTTTCTAAAAGCGGTGAAATGATAGTAGGAACCTACAATCCCAATTACCAAAAACTTGTGTAAAATATAAATAAAACCAGAATGCAATGATTCAGAAATCTCATGAACTCCTATTTTAGTCACACTAGAACAGGAAACATCAAATATTTAAACTGAGACATTTGACTATTTTGTGAAAAATATCTGCTCATTTTGAATTTGATGGCAGCAACACCTTTCAAAAAAGTTGGGAGGAGGGCGTCTAATAGCTGGAATAATAAGTGGTACTAAAAAGAAACAGCAGGAGGAACATTTCATGGCCAATTAGGTTGGCAACAGTGGGTAACATGATTGGGTATTAAAAAAAACATCTTAGTTAGGCTGAGTTTCTCAGAAGTAAAGATGGGCAAAGGTTCACCAACCCATAAAAAAAACAGTAAATTGTGAAACAATTTTAGAATGATGTTGCTCAACACAAAATTGTGATGACTGACTTTCTCGTCATCTACAGTACCTGATATTGTCAAAAGATTCAAAGAATCTGGAGAAATCTCTCTACCCAAGGGACAAGGCTGAAAATCAGTATTGCTACCCATGATCTTCTGGGCCTCAGGCAGGCCTGCAATCAAAAGCAGGCGTGATTCTGTTATGGAAATCACTCCATGGGCTCAAAAACACTTCCAAAATCATTGTCTGTGAACAAGGCTCACCTTGCCACTCACAAATATGGGTTAAAGCTCTATGATACAAAGAAGAAGCCATATGTGAACATGATCTGTTCTGTGGTCGGACGAATCGAAATTTGAAATTCTTTTTGGAAAATGTGGACGCTGCATCCTCCAGACTAAAGAGGAGAGAGATCAGCCAGCTTATTATCAGGGCTCAGTTTAAAAGCCTGCATATCTGATGGCATGCGGGTGCATTGGTGCTGATGGATCTGGCAGCTTGCACATTTGGAAAGGCACCATCAACGCTGAAAGGTATATGCAGATTTTTTCAGAGAGTTGCATATTTCAGCAACACAATGTTAAACCACATACTGCATTTATTATAATAGCATAGCTTCATTGTAGAAGAGTCCGGTGCTGAACTGACCTGCCTGAAGTCGGGACCTTTCCCCGACTGAAAACATCTAGAGCATCATGAAATTAAAAATACAAGAAAGAAGGACCCAGGAACTGTTGAGCAGCAACATTCCTCTCCCAGCAACCTGTTGCCAGATGAGACCGACTGAGTAGGAGCGTTGTTAAAAGAAGAGAGGATGCTGTACAGTGGTGAACATGGCTCTGTCCCCAACATTTTTATGACATGTTGCCATCAAATTCAAAATAAGCTAATATTTTTCTTAAAATGTAACATTTTCTATGTTCTATTGTGAATACAGTCTGGGTTTATGAGATTTGCAAATCACTGCATCCCTTTTTAAAATTTCAGTTGTATGCAGTGTTACAGCATCCCAGCATTCTTTGGAATTGGGGTTGTAGTTTGCACTCCCAACCTGTAGTTGTATTTGATAAAAGCAGCAGACTGAGTGGCAGAGAATAAGAGCAAACAAAAGCTTATAAGTGTTTTACAGGTTCGCCACACTTGGTGATTGATATTGATCTGGTAAATTCATGTCACGGTGTTACACTGTGGCAAATGACACCGAATCGGTGTGTTTACTGCACTTGGCTGCCCTCTATTTTTCTATAACTGTGCCTTCTCCCATTAAAAGTAAAGCTTTTAGTAAAAACAAATAAAACCACAACACAATAAGAGGTTACACCCTCGAAATGCAGAGCACAAAATGTAATTTATTACAATATCGACTAATTATTCCCTAATGAAAGCTGTGAATGCAAAACTTAGAAACATTAGTTTATTTGTTTGTATTTTCCCCCTGAGATAACACGCATCATTTATCAACATTACGTTAAATGTTCCAGATGTTAAATCAGCCATTAAAAACAATAAAACATAAAAGAACAACATTTAAAGCCATTATGGGAGAAACCAAGAGAAACGAGGGCAAAAAAGCTTAAGAAAGCAGGGCAAGTAGCGTGCAAAGTAAAATGCATATATAATACAAACAATAAATATTAGACACTTTTGGACACGCAGTTATTACAAGCATTGATTTCAATACAATAAAGCAAAAGTAAAGCCATTCCAGGGATTTTCTGGCTTAAAATGGTCCTTTCAGGGGTGACTGTGCAGGTAAGCACGACTAGCAAGCACCTCACTTCACAGGCGTCTGCATTTTCCTGTTATTTCTGGCCATTTGATAGAAAAAAAATTGTATTCTAAGCATTCTAAGCTTGAGTCAATTATTAAACCACCCAGTCCCCTTAGGGGGGAGAGCACAAAACATCTTTGGTGGATGCCAAAATGTTTTATGTGCATGAAAAACCCTGCATACAAAGGAATGGCAAGAGTGACTATACTGCGTATTTAATGGAAAGATGCTCCAGAATTGGGAAGCTGGAAGATATTTTCTTCATCGAAATACAAACGTTTCACCTTATTCCTGACCTTTTCCCAGCATTTCTCTTAAATATGAATGTAGCAAATAAAGGAGGCGCTAGTCCTTTAAGAATTGAATATATAAATAATTGACATTAGGTTTTTACGACGGAACTTGAATGCAACACATGACCTATCACCTCATCCACCCTGCAGGCCCTCTGTTGTGTATTTTATACCCAAAAGCAGCAGATGGCAGTGTAGGCTCAGGTACAAAGGTATGACATGGGGCAGACAGGAGATCAGAATCCCAACTGTCAGGTATATATAGTCTAATTATCTTGTTTAACAGATTTGTCCTGCAATTTTGCAGTGACTTAGGAGGATTTATTAAAAGTGAATTTTCTCCCGCTAAGACCATGTGCAGGTTTACCACATCTGCAGCTCAGTGCAGCTCAGTGCAGCCCGCGTGCTCCTGCCGTTTAGTCGGCCCTAACAAGGCATCACTTCACTATTGGGAAGCCTGCGAGGACCTTGTTACGAGAAACCTTGAAATATTTTTAAAATAATTTTGTTGGTTACTTCTTTAATAAATGATTTTTATTATGATCTTAATTCCCCACAGTGTGCAACACAAACAAAAAATAAACCAAAGAATCATGAGCTGGTTACAATCTGAACATTAATGACTCACATGACGGTAAACAAAGCACAAGGAGGCACACAGGCAGTATTCTGCTATTCTCTAATAGTGGTGGTGGTGGGGATATTTTTATCTCAGCCTTTCAGTCTTTTAGGTTAGAAAGATCATGAATGAAATAAAAACAAAGCTTATCAGTAGCCAACAATCAGCTGAATTGAGAGACTTTAGATTTACAATATACTGCTATATTACTTTAGCTCTTTGGGTCACTGTAGTAATAAATATTAGGACATTTTTGATTTGTAGGTTCTGTACTTAAGCACATTTAGTTTACATTAAAGGCATGTATGTTTACACTAATATTTGTGTAAAACACAATGCCTTTTAAATATATGCTGCCCAAAGTAGGGCTTTAAAGGTAGCCGGACAGATGCCATGAAGTTAAACAAAATATTATTTAATTTCTAGCTCATTTTGTCAAAGGACTGATGAGCTTAAGTCGTTGTGAGGCGTTCTTCTGCCCATCTTTCCACCTGCAATTGACAAGAATTGCTACTCGTCCAACAGTATTGGTCAGACTTTATTCAAACAGGCACAGTGATCACTCAGGGGATCATCACACAATTTGTGCAAAAGGCAAAGATCAAAGTCACGGTCACAGTTGTTGTTTTACGGGCACGTTTCCATTTTTACCAGAATCAGTACTCCTTCAATATCAGATTTTAGTGAAACTTGCACACAGGGGTCACCTAATGGGTCTTCAACCATATTATGCTCAAGGTTACGTTTGTCATTTTACGGTCAATAACCTGTGAATTGTGATGGATCATGTGCTGGATAAGAGCATAAACTACTGGACATTACCTGAGGTCTGTGTCCCACAGAAATCATCCAACACCGGTATTCACTGAAGCCACCGTCAACTCCACCTTTTTCATGGAGTCCCTCTGTCTTTTGTCAGGTCTTCAACAAGTTGGACCAAGTGGGGATGTTCCTCCTCTTTTGCCTGAAAAGCTTTATTTGTCTGAGTCTGATTCCACAGAATACTTCTGTATACCTCCATCCATATTGGTGTTTCTATAATTAGTTAAAATCCTCCATAAACGCTGGTCTGCGAGCTCCCACACATGTCCAACTTATGATAATAACAGCTCCATTCTTGACAAATAACGTGGCATACTTTGGATCATGTGCTGCTCCATATTTTCTCCAACACCCTTTCTCTTCTACTGCTCAAGTAAAAATAGTGGAACTAGTAAAAAAGGACAAAGCATCAGGGAGTCACTGATTACAAAGGTTACAAATGTGATGATATTGTTTGACTTCCTGTGTGTCTGTACACTTGTGTTTCAAGCCCTAAACTACGGACTGTATCCGTCACACACATATCTGAGTCTTGGCACAATTCAAATTAAATTTGCAGAAGGCAAGAAAGTGTCTGAAGAACAAATAAACGTTCAGCTAAATCCTTTTTTTCTGAGCTGTATGTTTAGTTATGAAATGAGACGATTCTGATTTTTTTTTCATTCTTAATGTGTTTATACAGTTTCAATAACGTTTTTCAGAAGATGGGATAACGTATATCTGAAAACAAGGACAACAAAGCTGAATGATGATGGATAAATACAAAACACTATCCCTGCATGCACTGTGTGCATACAGGAATGAGTCTACTTTGTATAACAGCTAACCTTGTTAATAAGGGTTAAATAGAGAAAGCGTGCCCTGTAAGATCCATATATAAGTCAAACTGTTTATGTTAAGAATCAAATAGCATAAGGCTGCAGAGTGCAAAGAGTGCTGGAATAAATACTCAATGGACGTGCACAAAGGTCAAGTAGTGTAGGTGCGACCTATGGGACTTATTAGCAAAGACCATTGCAGAGATCATCCCACTTCCCATCTTTCATAGAATACTTAATCAAAAGTTTAAAGTTTTTTTGAACTGTGATCAATGTGTTAAACCCTCCAGGGGTCAGATACATTATTTATGGTATACACTATTGCCCAAAAGTTTGTATCACCCAGAAAACTTCACTTTTTTTCATGAAGTCTCATACTTTTATTCATCAAAGGAGTTGCAAAGTGAATGGGAAATTTAGTCAAAAATAATAATTTTATCTGTCAAACGTGTATGTCCATTTACATCAATCACATCCTTGCAAACCTGAAGCCCTCCTGCCATCTGTTGTTTGAGATAATCAGAAGAAATTTCACTCCATTCTTTCTGAAGTATCTCACACAAGTTGGAATGGCTTGATGGGCACTTCTTACATACCATATGGCTCGGCTCTACCTACAACAGCTCAGTAGAATTGAGATCTGGTGAATGCATTGGCCATGCAATCATAGAATACCAGCTGACTTCATCTTCTCTAATTAGTTCTAGTGCATACTTTTGAGATGTGCTTTGGGTCCTGTTGTAGGAGGAATTTGGCTTCCATCAGACATTGTCCACATGGCATAGCATGGCGTTGCAAAACAGAGCAATAGCTGTTCCTTGCTGAAGATCCCTTTTATCCTGTACTAATCTTTATCTTCCACTTCAGCTACACCAAAGCACCCTGAAACCATCACATTTTTCCTCTGTCCTTGAAAGATGGTGTCATGCCCTCCTCCTGCATCTTTTCATTTGTTTTAAGTCTCACCAGTGTTCTTCTTTCTGACCCAAACACCTCAGACTTAGATTAGTCTAGCAATAACACTGTTTTTTTTTCCTTTTAGCTTATCCAGGCGAAGAGCTGATGAGCTTATGCCATGGGGTGTCTGTCCACATTTCACAAGAATCACTTCTCCTCCTGTATCAGTCCGATTTTAGTGAAACTTGCACACAGCGATCACCTAATGGGTCTTCACCCAAACTGTGCTCAATGTCACATTTGTTGTTTTATGGGCAATAACCTGTGAATAAGGATGGATCATGACCTGGATGAGCTAGCCGTCTACCAGTGCCCATTGTTTGTATTCTTTTCCTTGTCTTAATCTTTTCTCTGATTCACTCTTTGCATCCCGTGGGGTGTACTATGAAGCAAATTCAGCATATTTATTCATGATAGTTGGGCTGCGGAAACATTAAATTCTCATCACAGATGATGGGTATCACATCAGTAGGTATCAGCTTCCTTTGTTAACCCAGATTTTCTGCTTCAGCATCTATGTGCACTCACATAAAATGAGATATTTGATGTGTCATTTAACTTTTCTACTGCATAAAATGGACCAACACAGTGATGAAAATGAGCCAAAGGCACTCGCAAATAACAGAAGAAAGAAATGCTGCAAAAAATACTTAATTTTGTATATTCATATATTTATTTTACTGCTCAGTGCACTCTTAGTGCTGCTGTTTCCTTCTGAGGTAACAGGTGCACATCAGAGTTGCTCATTGTGAAATGTGATACATTTATACATGATAATCAAGAACTGCATTCAGGTCTGGTACTAAAATCAACTTAATTTTAGGCCAAATCAAAGTGAAATTAATTTTCTTGATTGAATAGACCAATAAACATCAGTCAGTTTTCTAATCTGTGTTCATTTACTAGAATGCCAGCAGTGTAAAGCCAGGATCATGCATCAAAACATTTATACATATTTGACATTAAGTAAATGAATGTTAATGCCAGGATCAATGTGATCCAGACTGCACTAACTTTTCTGCATGGCTTCATTCATTTTATATAAGATTTTAAATAAAAACCCAAGCATACCTTCCTCTGGAGAAACAAAAGTTACCATAGTGATCTCGACATGACACTGAAAACTCTGGCTGTAGGTCTGGATACGATGCTAATCCATTAATGTTGTTATACCCCTAAAGAAGCACCTCTTGACGGTTGAAACTGAGATTGTTTTTTTTAAATGATGACATTTAATAAATCCACCAGTTGAGGCTCTTCAAGCAACTTTTTCTTAAACTAGAGTCTCTCATACACTTGTCCTCTTGCTTATTTGTGCACCAGGGCTCCCCGTGTCTCTGTCTATCCGTCCAGTTTCTGCTGTTTCGGGAAGAAAGCAGTGAACACTACTGTATAAAATTTTTAGTTTTTATGGCAATTTCTAGCATGGAAAAGGCTTAATTTCTTAGAACTCTGATGAGTTTCAATTTCCTGTCATACTTCATTTATTGCAGATCACTTATTGCGAAATGAAAATAATCTTTTTAGTAAATTTATTCAGAATTTAGTCTTCGCTAAATGGAGAAAAGCAACATGCTGAAAGTAATTTGATTCCGACACAGTTTTTGATCAGATTTGTTGACCTCAATAATGTATTCTGCACTGTTAATCATGCAATCTTTTTCACTACTGGAGGGACAATTCACTTATTCTGGAAACATTTAGGGTCAGGGTGGTGAGGGTATAGGAAGCTTTTCTGTGCCAATTTCAGTTCTCTAACCCAACTTAAGGCCATTGCATAGACTTATTGTCAGGATTTTTATTATGCAGATGATATGCAGCTCCACCTATTATGCAATTCTCAAAATCCACAGGGGTTTGACTGTCATCATAACCATCCCAGAGACATTCAGAAGTGGATGGCTCAATATGGTACTGAAGCAGGGTAAAAATTGCACTGAAACAGAGTATTTGCCATTTATAATAAAAATGGAAATGTGTTACACGTTGATTTACTCCCACACAGTGTGATCATATATTGAGGAACACATGGCATAATTTTACAAGACAAGACAAGCCTTAAAAAAACAAACAAAAAAAACCCAGCAATGTCATGTTCAAGATTTAAGCAGTATCTGTTCTTAACTGTTGATGCTTCTGTCTCCATTGCTTTTTAATTGTTGAGGTAAACACTTAGAAAGCCAACCCTCAAATTCTCAAATCCCTTTACCCAGGATGCAATTGATTAGAATTACAATGAGAATTGATTTTTGTGTGTTATAGATCCATATAGCCAGCACATCTCTTGGGGAGGCTGTGTGAAAGATTGCTACCTCACGTTTGACGAATATGTGGTGGCAATTGTGGCTGGCATGGAGCCAATCGCTAATTAAAAAGCTATTAAGAGGTGTTTAAAAATGGGTGTCCTGTCTGTTTCTTGGTAACCCAGTGGAATATGCACCTCTGAACCTTCAGCTACACTTTTGTGCTGCCATGGCTATTAAGTATGGCCTACAGATTTATTATTTTTCTAGTTGTAAGTGCTGTAGAGATGGAATTTCTGTTTGACCTATAGGTGGCTCGTGATGCAAGGTTGTCTGTTTTATCTTTGAGATGATGCTCTTCATGTTTAACAAGTTTAATACAGCTCTTAAATATGGCAAGCCACCATCTGATTAGGTAAGAAGAGTGAGTTATTTCATTATTCCATTGTCCTGAAACTGTGATTCAGAACTATGGGTTTCTTATACACTGCTGTTCAAAGAAAAATTAGCAGTTGTCGACCGGATAACTTCTGTGTACAATATTTCTTTCAGACTGTGCCAGATAAGATTGACATGAGTAGATGATGATAAAATACTGCACCAGCTGTTATTTTCAGCTGTGTAAACATGCTTTGCAATAGTTGCAGTGATGCAATCATTCTTTGCTTCTGCCTGGATGCCGCCTGGTAAACATTTCATTTTTTCCCTTTAAAATGATAGACTGAGGCAACTTGAGGACTTGTGAAAACATTTTAGTCATGAATATTTATTTGTATTACAGATTGCAAATGATGATTTTTGGCCTAATATAAGTCAGGTGTGACCTAACTGACCTAATCTAACCTAAGAGCACTGACGCTGATTGATAATGAAATTCTAAAAATGTGGTGGGACTTGCCGCCCATGAGCATAGGAAAAAAATGGGTGATTGCAACCACAGATAGTATCAAACTTGGACGTAGCTTCCAGGTTGGACAAATGAAGCCAGTGTGAAAGTGTCCTGTTTATGGGAAAATAACTTCCTGCCTAGACCTCTATTGATACTTTCCTGCTGACTTTATGGGCTCAGCTCCTCATTTCGGGTAATACTAAATAAAAAATCAATGTGTATTTTGAAAATCTCGGTCATGATTCAAAACGAAGGATTATCTGTGGTATGAAACTGCACGCTTATTGGCTAGTCATTAGCCAATGACTAGCCAATCACAGTCATACCCTCCCGTTTTTGTCACATTTGGGTTTTTGAAACAAGGATGGCGACTGTGGAAATGCTCATTTTGAGGCTTCAAAATGCCACTTCAGAAACCAATGGCTGACATCATGGCAGCTACATCCATCTTTATACATCCATCTCCTTATACCGTCTATGGTGACGAGCTACTGCAATAGCTCTGCCCCAACTCAGTGTTAAGAAAATCAGTAAGAGTCACGTATAGAAGTATTAAGAATTGTGTAATTCTACTGGGATTGGTAAAGACTGCTAAATTTCTGGCATCGCAGCATCCCCTATGTATCAGATTAATGACTAGCATCACATACTGTATGGAAATGTAAACTATTTAACATTGCAGGAAAGGATTTGAAATGAAATTCCTAATAAAAGCCACTAGGAAAAGGTGCTTTTACCATGTGTGAGGACCATTCAATACAAGAGCATTGAGCCCTTCATAGTAGTCTGTAGTACATCACATGGATAAAGTCCCATTTGAGCCATTGAATTTATTTCAGTGTCAGAGCTGAAACTATAGTTAGCGGTTTTGGTTGATGAAAAATTGTCTTCCGTGTTCTGGCCAGCATCTTATTTGTTCAGCATTTGTTCAGTGTGGCTTCATTTCAGTCAAATAATGATCATAGACCTTTTCAATCTTGGACTAAGGCCTGGTGACCTTCATACAGCAGCTTAAATTGGCAGTGACTATTTTTAAAATTCTCAACACGTTTGTCATTAAAAGCAATATTTTCACGACAGAATATTTTACTTTGATGGGAATGCTATATTGTGCATCCTGGTCTTTGTTTAGTGTTCATATATTTCAGATACTACTTGTGACTTAAAAAAGAACCGCATTATCCACAGTAAAGCTGAAAATTCTGACATAGCTGGCATGGATGAACATTATTGGCCATGCCATACACCCTCCATAAGCTTTTAATCCTAGGAAACAAATATGCATTTGTGTACCCTCTCTGGATGAATGGATTATAGATTATCACTGCCAACCAGCATATGATGCCAACAGAGATTATGGCTGCTGTATATTGAATAAAGCAGATACCACTGTTTGGGAAATTGTGGCACCATAAACTACTTCAAGGTAATATGGCCATGCTTCAGCATTTGACACATTGAGGGTATTAGGGATTCTGCCTGTAAGGATTCTTTCTCATAAACCGGCTGGTATTTTAAAGACAGTTGAGTTTTGATTTGCCATTTTCACCCTTGTTCCCTGTTTCTGTTTTCTATTCCTATTATTCCAGGCAACTCAGCTGTGAACTGACTCAAAATGTATTTCCATATTTCCCCATAATTGCAGCATTGTTGAAATAAGACTTTCATCGTTCTCATGGAAACCCCTGAGTACACATCAAGCTGTGCAATTACTCAAAAAATAAAACCCGCTAATGTCAGAGTGGTGAAAATATCAGAGGGCACTCCCATTCCCAAAATCCAGCTGGGAAGTATTAAATTTTTAACTTTGACCATGTGCATATTCACAGCCACAAGCTCTTTAAAGAAATGACATACAGCCTGTTGGCCTATTTTGGGTGGTGCCTTTGATGCTTTGTCTTCTTTTGGTGAAGCTATACTGGAGGTATGTCCAATTCACTTTCCAGTGTACCAGCACTGTTAATACCAGCACTCGTCTTTTATCTGTTTACTGTGCCACTCTCGTATCAAACCTTTAATTACTTAATTATTCTTCATTGGGTTCAATTAAAGCACAATGGACTCTGCTGCTTTAAAAGTCAACTACTTCTGCTCTTGCACAGCAAGATATACAAAGAATGGGAGAGATAGGCTGTTGCAGTTGGCCTTCTATTATGCACTTGGAATAAATGAGATTCTGTTATTCTTTGGATGAAAGTCTGGCCTTTCTGATTATTATGCTAACAGCAAATATAACATTGACTTTTATAAAATGTTCAGGCTCCTCGAGTCGAGTGAGGAATAGATTCACATACATGGCAATCAACACACCTTTCCCAAACAAAATTACTTTTTAGAAATAGAAATCGTTTTCTTTCTCTATTCATGCAAGTGATTTGTTGCGCAATGTCACCTCACTCAATAGTAGCGAGCCAGGTTTACATCAGTTTTTTTTTTCACTCCTCCCTGGGCCTCTATCTAAATCAGTCAATTTATTTCCAAATTGCATGTCGAGTGTAGGAGCAAGGGCTTATGGCAGTATATTAAATCACAGCACTCCTACAGTATATATTTTGAGAAGGTTTAATTTTTTTCCTCTTTTTTTCTGATATTGATGGGGATGCACCTGGCTTTGAGTGTCATGAAGGACACACTGTTACAAATTTGAATCCTGTATATTCACAGAAGAAAGACAGTTGTGAAAAGTGAATGAAGTGAATTAATGGAGTCGAACCGTGTTTTACAATATGGGCCAGACCTTGACTGTCTTTTAGTTGTGTGGTTGCCAGTCGGCACACCTTAATTTATTAGTATGAGAAGGACAGACAATATCACTAAGGGATGCAATTTAAATTTGTGTTGCTTTTATGGACTGGCATGAAGAAAGCATGCACACTTCTTTCTGTGGAGAATTTGAATATTAGTCCTTCTTAATGAATGCACGCCAGATGAATACACATGAGTTTGCAGTAATTAATTATTTTGTGTATGTGTACGGTTATATCTACATCATTTAGTTTTTGAGTCAGTGGTGTTATCTGATGTTGCTTTAGATATAATGATATCCAGAACGTTGTCTCATATTATATGGAGACTGATATTTATTCTACAGATAATAGTATAATAGTACAGAAGAAGACGCTCCGGGGTAATTTAGAAAATGTTTGTTCAGCAAAGCAGCTCTGAAGCTGTTTGCAATACTTCCATCAGTGTCTGCAGCACATGTAACAGAGAAGCATTGCAGCTGATCGGATTCAAGCAGTGTCCTCAGAGTCATGCCTGTTTTATACATGGACTGCCCATCCGCCTGCAGAGAGCGCCTGTTATCGATCGGAACAGTGTCAGAAATATGTGGTACAACCGATCTGTGGGCTACTCTTGCTGGTGCTGTTGTTGGTCCATCAGCTGGCCACAGAAAAGAATGAAGTTCTAACATACAAAGTGTCCACTGCAGCCACTGTCTCTGCTTTTTATGTTGTATTTTTCTTTTATCTTGGATTTATTTTTTTTGATTTTTTGTCCTTATCCCATTTCTCCCTTCTCTATTCTCACCCACTTGTGAACCGATGAGCATTCGACCCACATGTAGCGTACAGTCCGTCATCCACGTCCAGCGAAGTGCAGCTGAGATTTTGGAGGACTGCACGGGAGCATGTTTGCAGTGGGTGAAACCCCCCCCCCTCTATTGGCCTTCCAAATGAAAATGCGTATGCAGGCGGACACATTTGCGGGACCATAAATTACAGTTAAATTATTTACTAGTTTGTGGAATGCAGTGCTGAAAGCAAATAAACAACAAATTCATCATTTACTAGCATATTTATGGCCAAAAGTTCAATATCAGAAGTATTTTTACTCTTTTTACTGATGCTTGGGCTCTATTCAGTCAGCTTCATTGCTACCAGGGAAGCCCTGATCTGATATTTTGATCAAATATCGGTCTGATACTGACCGATAACGTAGCACGGAGGAAGCTAAGGCCAGAGGGCCAGCAGTTTGGAGGTGTTTCATGCGACTACACCAACAGTTTCTATTTGTATGTTTGCAAATTTTTTTGACATAACTGCAAGCTGTGGTCAAAGAGCTAACGTTTATGAGATTTTCTCTGCTCTCTCGCTCATTTACTTCACTCTCATCACGTTCAGTCAGAGACCTTATCGAAGACGCTAGGCGGATGTTGGTTTAGTGTAATTTGTTGGTGAGATTTTATGATACTTATGATAACAAATTGTTGTCAGCACGCTTAATTATTATTTCCCTTCAGCTGTCTCCTGTCAGCTCCACCTATGTGTGAGGAGGAAAAAGGAGAAACTACCGTGACTGTAAACAACGGCCTTTTGCGCTCTAATGACTCTCACTTTGGTCCAAAAGCAAGACCACAGCAAGTAATTTACATGAATAACACCAGCGCATTATTTATTTATTATTTCACTGTATTTAGCCTGGGCCTGTTTTCACTTACAGCAGCATTTTACTAATAAAAACCAAAAATCAGTAAATGTATATTACTGGCTGTATTTTATAAGTTAGGAAATTCTTTAAGTTGAGTTTGATGTTTCCTTACAAATAAAAGAATAATTCCCAGTCTCACAGTGAGGAATATAGATCATGAATTTAACACTGGTATCGGATTGGTGCTCAGTATCAGCAGATACACAGAGGGTAGGGTATCGGTATCAGATTAGAAAATGCTCAATCTAACAGTGTTCTGTTATTTTTCATGTCAGTTGAAGTAAACAAGTCGCTGAACTGCTGTTTTGCAACGTTTTCCTCCTAAATATTTAGCCCAAATTAGAAACTTTTAAACAATAGCATCTACATGTAGGGCTGTCCTAGTGAATGCATGGTAGGGGTGGGTGATATAGCCTCACAATATTACAATATTTCAAGAAAATTTGTGATAATGAATCTATTGCAACAAAGTGCCAGCAGCAGTAGAGCAATAGTAGTGGCACAGCTTTACATACAGTGACACATACTGTAATATTGTTTTTTGCATATTTTGTAAAGTACTGTGCTTTGTTTGGAGGTTGTTAAAGTCGCTCCGTTTTTTAGGTACTAAATTGTCACCAGAAGGCTGACACCAAGCTCTTGCTCTCAGGCATGCCCGGCCTTGTCTCCCTGTTGCTTGCACTTGAGAATGTAAACCCATGACATTGTTATAGCAATGATATCGTGAAAAGACAATTTTGTATCACATAAAACTTTACACCAGCATTATCACAGACGGTGTGACATGGTACGGCCCTAATCAATGAATAGCCCTTTCTCAGGGCAGAACATTTCACTCATCGTAACGGGAAAAGCACAAGTGATCATTAGTAATGGTTTAGTAATGGTCTGAGTAAGCCATGCACAATACAGGACCCTGGAACCAGCTCACATAAATGGAACTGTGGTTGTTTTTTTTAATGTTACACGTGCAATTTTCCTTCCAAAATGTCTATTGTGAAAAGGGGCTATTGCTTTCTCTATAAAATGGTAAAAAGAAATGGCAAAATGTTCATTAAAAATTTCTAAAGACCAAGGTGCCATCATCAGATGTTGTGTCAAAGCAGCGGGACAACATCCAAAGAGTAATTGGTTAAAATAAATAACGTGTTTGAAAAGAAAAAACTCAAATAATTAATCAGCTTTCAAAACATTTGCCTGTTAAATGTATCACATTTGAGTAATTAGGTAATTGTCTGTTTTTCAGAAGTGTATGATATATTAAATGGACTTGTTATCTTCACATGTCCAGTCTCCAGACTTCAAGACGGGGGTTGAGAGACTTCAGGCACTTTTGATCACATAACACACTGTACAGACTAGCTTTTTCAAAGCTGCTAAGTCTCTCATTCCTCAGGTTGTGTTTCTGAATTTTGGTGTGGTTATTTAGTTATTTATATGATGAGTTATTTCTCTGCCTTTGGCTATTGTGTGGTGTGGATCAAACAAATGGAGCAAGACCAGGTTTCAGTTTGCTTCCAAGGGGACTTTTGGTTTGTTTGAGGTCAGAAAGCGTGCGGGCCATTTAAGCATGATAATAGTGAAATAAAAATTAAATGTGAATAAATTGATTGTAAACTCTTCTGGGACAAAAGGGAAGGGGGGGGGGGGGATCTTTGGTTTGGGCTCATTTGTCCCCTTAGGGAAGGGGCCAGGGCCCATCGGGGGAAAGTTTATCCCCTTTGCCTTGT